>WAAB01015119.1:161406-171696 GCA_013389865.1 Piaya cayana | reverse complement strand
TATTTCATACCTCACAAACACAGTGCATACATACTGCATTATTAATAATCATAGTATTACTAGAAATAGTAGGAGACTTGATAAATTCAATTTATTCAACTTTCCATAACTTTTTTCTCATTGTAGTTTTTCTAATGATCCTTCCCATTTACACCTGATGTTTAGTTGGAGAAAGCTAAGATAATTCTTACTTGTAAATTCCAGGAAATGTTTTAAGTTTTGTTGTCCCTTTTTAAGTCATCTGCTATTTTAAAAAAATTAGTTACATCTGAGCAATTGATAACTTCCAATGTAAATTCTTCTTGACTTCTAAAAGGCAGTTAGAAATAGTTTCAGGCAGTGGTGTGGACTTGCTGATTCTGTGGTTTTGCTATCTCTTTTCAATGTATTACTATATTATGTCAGGAAAAGGGGAGTAAGGCAGCAATGTGGCAGCAAGACACCATTAAGCAAAACAGAGCCCAGAGCTCCATGCAGAGTGCATTAAGAGCCACCTGAAATTGAAGCAGCGAGTAAGTTATCCTGAACAAAGTTACATTTTTTTCAAACCCTTTTTTCAAACTCGTTTTTTTTTAAATTCCATGCCTCTGCATTGGATTCACAGTCTATATCCTTACACTAACATTGTGTGTCTCTACTTACGCACATTAGCTTTGCAGACAGAGCCTTTGCCTGTGAAGTGAAACACCCACGCTTCCTACCATTATGTGCCTGAGATCACAGATATTTGGGCATGACCATGTCTAATAATTAAGCACCTTGATCTACCTGAATTACTCAGGATGCTGGAGATGTGATGGGTGCTTTGCAGCCAGTGGGGAGGTTTAGGTGTCTCTGGGGAGCAATGTATACACTGAAAAAGTGACTTGCCTGGAACAGGAATGAATAGACACGCAATAAAGATCTGTGCACACTGCAGATTACACTGCAATAGCAACTAAGGATCTAGAATACACGATTCTTACAAGGTAGGCAACTAATTAGGTTGTTCTTACTCTTAGAAAATGTCAATGAAGCTCTTCTTTTTCATAAGCACTTAACAATCAATATAGTTTCCTTCAGGTAGATCTTGGATTAAAAACCTGTACGGGTCCTTCCATACCCTCTCAGCCAAAACCCACAATCAATGGATTAGTGAGTTGTCATCTTCTATCCCTCCATTTCACATTTAGGGCTTCAATGTACCCTGGTTTCAAGAATGGAGACACCAGTCCTCAGACAATTTGTAATAATTGGTAGTTGTGGAGGTGTTCTTAAGAAAGGAGATCTGTGCTCTGAATCACCTCAGGCTGCAGAAAATACCAACTCAGGTTTCCCACTTCCTTCATTTGTGTTGCGATGATGAGGCTTCAGTACATACAAAAAAAAAAGGCAATGTTGTGTCCACCCTGTTCATTGAGAAGGAAAATGCTGAGGTTTGTGCACACCTCAGTGCAATCTGCATGGGTTAGGTTTGACTAAAATGTTTGGATGATTAGGCCTTTCTAGGCAGAGTTTGGCTCACTGCCTAGTATCTTGGTTAAATAATTAGGGAGCTTAAAGACACAAACATAATTTCTAGGCAGCATCACCTTTAAAAAGTTCTTGGAATATCTAATAATGCAAAAAGCCTAAATTTCACCCAGTTCCTGCTAGGAGACGGGTAACTCTTGTTCTGTGTACTCATTGTACAAGCTGTC
Organism: Piaya cayana; assembly: GCA_013389865.1. Lineage (NCBI taxonomy): Eukaryota > Metazoa > Chordata > Aves > Cuculiformes > Coccyzidae > Piaya > Piaya cayana. The sequence continues at coordinate 170,017 of WAAB01015119.1, read as the reverse complement.
CCTGCTCATGGCAGTGGGGTTGGAACTGGATGATCTTTAAGTTCCCCTCCAACCCAAACCATTCTATCATTCTATGATGATTCTACTTGTGTACAATACCTGCTAACATTCTGAAGAATAACACACAGTATATATAGATGCTTTACACACATTCCCTTTATACAAGGGAAAATATACNTATACACAGCAGTTAGGCATAAAAAATGGCTGAATTAGTAAATTACCATCTAGTGTATATGATCCCACTTATGATAGCATTACATAAGTAAGTCTTGTTCATTTAAAAATCTGCCATTGGTAATTTAGCTAGGATAGATAGGTTTTCAAATAAAATCAATGGGACAAGCCAAATTTCTTGCATGCCATTCAATCATAGTTACAAATGCAATTTTATTCAATCACAATCCAGTATTGTTCCATGTGGATTAATTTTTAATACGAAGTCAAGGTGATCTTTAAGGTCCCTTCCAATCTAAACCATTTTGTGATGTAACTAGGCCAACCTTTATAGATCTTTATAATAGATATTTATCATAGATCTTTGTAATAGATACTTATAATAGATATCTATGATAGATCTTTATAATCTAAGATGAAACAAAGCAGAGGCACTGAACCTTTGTCTAGACTATACTTCTTTGAATATCCCCACACTGTCTACTTTATCTCCCAATACTAAGGTAGTGCAAACATTTCTGAAGAGGGTTGAGTAAAATTTCCCAGAACCTTGTACAAACATTTGTAATCAAGGCAAATTATGTAAATAATTGCTGCTGTAATTAAGAAAATGTGAATACCTCATCCTTGCCTTAAAACAACTTAAATAATTTGTGTACAGCGTACCTTCCTATTTATGTCATGGTATACAGAGCTAATCATACTCATACTAAATATTTCACACTCCCCAGGCTCTTGTGTGACTCACAGTGGAATAATCTAATTTTTTCAGGAAGAAATCTCACTAGACTATCAACTCAAGAAGCAAAAGTGATCATGAAAGCATAGACCTCACATTTAAATACATGAGAGCATTCAAAAGACCAAGCTTTTAATGTCATATATAGAAAAAAATCTAGCTTAATTTAGTTCTGTTTATCTGAGATCACAGGCACTCAGTCATCTTCTGTGAAAACTCATCATGGTACAAAAGCACTTGCATTCCTTTAAGGACAGCTAGGTGAATTCATAGGTCCCTCATACCCACTTACTAAAGAATTTTGCCTTACATCTTTATGTCTTATGGACTTAACACTGATACTTCCAACACTTTGCTAAACTGATTTTATTACTACTCTGTCTAGTATAATTTAAGAATGTCTTCTATCTCTGTAGTGCAAAAGATCTCAATCCCTAGATGTTTTTCTTAAGTTTCATTCATTTGCTTAGCATTGCTAAATAACAATAGATTTTGATTATTTCAGATATAGAGAGATATTCAGTTCCTCCATTTTGACCACCACTTATGTCACATATATGAAAATACAAATACGTGTATGTCTCACAATTGTATAAACTTATAAATTAGATGAATATTTATAAATATATTTATTTATACAAATATATTTTTAAGGGGGGTGATCTGAGACTTTCTATAGGGATGGGTCCTAGAGCTGACCTCAAGCAACAACCTGATCCTTTCCTGTGTTCCAAGAAATGATCAGCTAAGCCTAACTCATCCCACAACATCTCTAACAAGAGAGTGGTCTCACTATCCTGGAGACAGAAAGCAGTAATATTCACACCAGTACTTAAGAAGTATCATTAGTTCAGCAGCCTGAAGGTCAAGCGGGCACAGTAGCCATCAACTAGAAATCATTAGGGAGTAGAATTTCTGACACATGCTAACTTTCTTGGCTGTTGAAGAAGAGCCAACTAAGACTAGAAGACTTTACTTCACAGTTTCGGAAAACAGATAGCTGAAGCCCATAGTACCCATCATATGACAAAATCAGAGGTACTTCTAAATGAGGAAAAGGTGTAAGGAGAAGAGGAGGTACATCTGGCCAAAAGCCTGGACATAGGAAAATACCTTTCTCCAGCCATGGATATCACCCAACTAACATGATTGCCTTAATAACGCGGTGGGGGCCAGCAAACTTCACAAACAAATCAATATGATTTCAGATGAAGTCCTTTATTAAGGGTCAACTAGCTGCTTATGTAGTCAAGCAAGCCAAAAACATCAGGTAAACATTGGTCACTTCTGCCCTTGCAACAAGCCTTTTTTGGCAACCGCCCATCTCACATAACATTGTTGCTAGCTTGAAAACTCCTGCCCCCATCCCCAAGTTACTTCATTAACATAACCCAACAAAGTCATTTGTGCCCCACCCTGCCAGGGCACTTAAAGAAACAATTAGTAACACCTTAAAATTTAACGAACAGATTAAATACAATTTTAAGTTATATATTATCTGTAATCAGGAAGGCAGTTCCTTCAGAGAAAAATTAAGGCCAAGACAGCCTTCTCCATTTTATACTTCTGCATTTGTTTTTTTCTGCCGATGTGCAAAACCTTTCATTTGTCACCATGTAATTCAAACATAAGTATTTCAGGCTATTCCTCCTATCAGTCAAGATCACTCAGAATCCAAATCCTGCCATCCTTACTGCTTGTAGATTGATATTGCTTGCAAATGTATAAACATCCTCTCACTCTGATACAAGATGTTATTGGTAGCACTAAGTTGTGTCCAGCCTAGGAGAAGCCCCTGTAACCCTTCTTGATGTATCCCTGCAGTCTGACAGCAAGTCAGTCGAAACCATTCTTCTGAGTTCTATTTTTGCACCTAGCTGTGCAGTAGCCTTACAGCAGTATTATCTAGCTCCCCAACTTCTGCATGAAACTGTCAGGTGAAATGGTGCCTGAAGACTTTGAGTGGTCAAAATTAATCATCTCTGCTCCTTCTTTATTCATCAGCCTCTTACCTTGTCATGTAGAGAAAAGATTTGATTTGACTTGATCTGTAATGGACAGATAGATGAGGGCTATTATTTTTACACTTGTTTTCAATGAGTTTGTTTGTTGTGGTACTTTTAAATGAACGTAAGTTAGACTAAACGGTATATAGTTTCCTGCTACTTCCTTCAAGGATTAGTGCTATTTTTGCCCTTTTACAGTCTTTTGGAACTTCAGCCATTCTGCATGAGTTCTCAGATATAAATGCTAATGGCTTGAGATGGTCTCATTCAATTTGCTGAATCTCCTACTGTGAATTTTACTTGGTTGAGCAGATTTGAAAATGACTCATGAATCTCTTCCCTCTTTTTTTCTTATACAACAATGATTCTTACCTCTATTTCCATATGTGTTAATTGTGTTAACTAATTAGGCTTTTTAGTGAAGAATGGAGGAAAGAAAGACATTAAACATTTCAGAGTTCTCAGGATATTCCACTACTGGACATCCTTTCCTTTTGTATACAGATCTTTCTTTGCTCTTCTAATTACCAGTACACTTATAGAATACTTTATGCCTCCTAATAACTGTTTGTCAATTTACACTTTTGTGGTTTGCCCTCTACAAGTTTGTGATATTCTTTTATAGTCATCCTTAGCAATTTTTGAGTAATTTTTTTCTGGTGCTTGAGGTAACTGAAGAGTTCATATCCCAGTCAAACTCTTCATTTAGTATACTTCCTAGTCTTTTGTCTTCAGTTTTGCATTTGTGAAAAATTTACTAATCTACCAGATTTTATGGTCTTTCTTCCTTTAAATACACTTTCCATGGGTTCTCAACTAGCAGTTCTGCAAGTTTGCTGATATTTGCTTTCCTGAAATCAGTAAATAAGTGTTGTTCTCTCCATCTTAAGAATAAAAAACTTTAAAACTCATTATTTCACTTATCCATCTATTTTCACTTTCTCAGTAAGGTCTTCCCAACTGCCCATAACCAAACCCAAGAGTCTAACTATCCATCACTTTACTCTAACCCATCTGCTTCATTCTTCACAAGCTGATGACCTGAAGGTTTTCCACTGCAATAAACTCCTGTTTTCAATTGTTAATTTCCTTAAAAAGCTACAATGACTTAATTTTCTACAGAAGACCCTGACCACAACAGTAAGTAAACTTATGTCATTAGCCAAGTAAGTTCAACCTGTCTATCTATTAACATTTTGGAGGCATTTCATTGTCATTGCCATGAAATGCAACAACCTCTTTCTTTTCCATTCAGTTCAACCATACTTTCTATATCAATATTTAAATCTTATGAGTTAATTTTCAGTTATGCAAGTTGAATCATTAATGCACTTGTGTACTTAGACATCGAGCACATCATTTGCATTACTCATCTAAATATAAGCTAGTGTATTAGATATACATCTAAAACATTTACTATACAGTTATAGTCTTTTAATCTTCATTATAGTGTAGAAACTTTCACTTTTGAATTTCAGACCTTTCATGCCAACTTGTAAGCTTATACTGTCATGATTTTCTAATCTAATCTAAAATTCTCCTCTTGTACAATTCAGAGAACTTTCCTTCATTTTTGCAATCGTCTGATTGAAAACCCCAGTGGAAGAAATGAATCTTACCTCTGCTCAGTTATCTTCCTTAGAACAGCATAAGGAAGACAATGTCACCATGGTTACGTATCTGCAGCCATATATTTTTTAAAATGTATCTATACTTATCTGGATTACTATCAATAGTTAAGACTCTTGAAGGGAACTCCAGTTGAGCTTTCACTTTTGCTCCAAGAGCTTTGTAATCACTTACCTTCCAAAGCCCACTCTGGGCAGCATCCTTACAGCCTATGACCCATGGTAATCACAGTCACTTGGGTGTCATAACCCTTTTCTTAGCTTCACAGATTCTGTCGTCTGGAAGGAAACAGACTTCATAGATTGTAAAATCAACTGAACAATAGGATACATTCAGTATCTTAAAAAGTGGGTCACTGAATAACCTCAATGTTTTTCCCCTTAAAAGTCGTAATCATTAACTTCCAAAAATTTTAGACATGCAGTTCCTCAGCGTTCATGACTGTTCCTTACTTATTCACAGGGCAGCAGTTTTTGACCTATGAAAATGCCTAATTGGTTGCAGGGCAATGCGGAGAGAACCAGCTGCCAGTTTCCATCCCAAAGTCGACCCAATCCAACTTTCATTGTCAGCACTGCTCCTATCCTTTCTATTGCCTCTGTATTCTTCACCACTGGATGTTTCTATGTCCACCCTTATGACTATTAGATGTTTCTATTGCTGTATCTATGACCAAGGCCTCACAATGCTGCATGCACCTTCATCTGCTTCCTAAGAGGGTGTACAAGTAGATGCATCCACTGTCGCTCCTGCAAATCAAGACCAGGACATTGGGTAAATGAATTCATTTTCTTCCCCACCGCTATTATTCTGCATGTTATCTTCTCCCTTGCAGAAGCACTATTTCCAGCTTAATTTGAAAAAAGATTTACCTACCTGACTGCTCCATTTCACTCTTAATCACGTTTGTTCTCTTCATTTTTTCTACTGCACATAAATGTACTCAACATCCCAAATGGGATCCAACTTCGCTGCCCTGTTATGATTGTAACCACTCATACTACATGATTTATTCAAGAACTCATACCTAAAGATAATGCCTCTTTTTCCCAGCTGAACAAAGCCAGACCTTGATTTTTATTTATCCTCAGAATTACTGGAGTGGCATACAGTCATTCAGATTTTCAGCTGATAATCATTGGTCTGATTTCTTTAAATTCTCTAGTACTATCTTGTTAATGTCATTAGCAAACCCACAAAAAAAGCTCTCAGGACCACATAAATACTCAGTTCAAAGACTGTCATGGTTACATTTTTGCATTATTTATATATACGGCGTTTTCCTTTAAAAATGCATTTCTATTGAGCTCTCACAGACCTCTCCTGCAGTCTTGTGCCCAGCTCTGGAGATCTTGGCATACTAAAGGCATGGACCTGTTGAAGCAGATCCAGAGGAGGGCAACAAAAGTGATCAGAGGAATGGAAAACCTCTCAGTGAAGAAAGGCTAAGAGAGTTAGGGTGGTTTAGCCTGGAGAACAGAAAGCTCTGGGGTGACCTTTTGTGGCCTTTCAGTACTTAAAGCAGGTCTGTAAGAAAGATGGGAACAAACTTTTTAGCAGGGCCTGTTGCAATAGGACAAGGGGTAAGGGTTTTAAACAGAAAACAGTAGATTGAGACTGGATATAAGGAAGAAATTTTTTTACCATGAGGGTGGTGAAATGCAGGAACAGGTTAATCAGAGAGGCTGTAGATGTCCCATGTGTAGAAACATTCAGAGACTCTGAGCAACCTGATCTGGTTGAAGATGACCCTAATTGCAGCACGGGGGTTGGACTGGATGACTTGGCAAAATATTCTATGATTCTATACAATGCTAATACAAATGAATGATAAAAGACAACATTTAAACAAATTATCATTTATTGATCATGAGAAGGAAAACTGGTTTTTATAGAGTTACCTGTTCAACTCCTTTCAAAACATTTGTTTTTATAGAGTTTATTTGTCTAACTCCTTTAATTAGCTTTCACTGTTAGCAAGTCAAAGTAGATTTTTGTTTGCTACTGTATTTTGAAAATACCTCACTTCACTTATGGTCACAACCATCCATGACCTCTTCACAAATCCAAGTCACTCTCAGAATTTATTTTGAGCTATTACACAATTATTTCATTTAGGTTTGCGTCTCTTACTGTTTTATCCAGACATGGATTCCCAAAGCTGTAGAGATTAATATAGGTATAAATCTTAAATTGCAGATCAATAACATTATTACAACGTTTTTTTCTTGTCTCTCTGCTGCTGCAATCTACTATTATCTGAAAATTTTGTTGAGGAAGGGAGCAAAGAGGAAGATATAAACCAGTGATGGTTCTAGAGGAGGCACAAGAAGAAAACTAGGTAAAAAATTAGGAACAAATATGTGAAAAACAAAAATATTCAAGAATATTTTTTTTCTCACATGGCCCAATTTACGTTGAGTACATCCACACTAACATACCTACAAAAATTGGGCTTATTTTCATTTCACAGAATCACAGAATCACACAGAATGCAAGCATCACATTTGCAAGCATGATTAAGAAAAACAGCTGAAACTGAGGAGTAGCAATGACCGTATGACAGTAAATGTCATGAAAACTCCTTTGTAGCAAATACATGTTTTCTTATTGATTTCATCAGTATTATATATGTAAATAAAACAAGCAATTTTAGGCCAAATGAAATCTCTTAAACTAAGAAATAATATTCCAAGGGAGCCAGGTATCAGATCCTTCACACAACACACTAAAAGTCTGCAACATAAAATACTTAAAAAGGGTTCTAATGGACAGCAAGCTATACTAGATGATTCATCATGAAAGGTCTTTTCTATCTCTAATTTCTATGAGTGAAGGATGTATAAAACTGATTAACTTCCAGGGCTGTCACCCTCATTTCATTCACCAGTAATTTCTATTATCACTGCAAAAACAAAGTGACTAATATAGCCACCAGTGACATTTTGCTGCTCATCTGTATTTAACGTGTGGATCTTTTATCTAATACTGCAGTGACATATAAGGTTTTCTGGAATACACTGATTTGCATGTAATTTTATGTAAGTAAAAATATCTTGCAATCAATTTTCATGTTTGTCTGTGGAAATAAAAATAGAATTGAAAGTTAATATAATTGTATTAGTTTATGTTCTTATACTAATCTAGGATGAGAATACAGACTTGATTCAATTCTATCATCTAATTAGATGATGCAAGACCAAATGTCTTCTGTTGAATTATTAAAAATATCTAGGGAATATGTTAACTACCAGTGGTTCAATATGTCACATTCCTGTGATTGGGTTTTATAGTTGCATATACAGTAATTAAGAATTTGAAAGCATAAAGGGATTAGTAGTAAAAAAGGGAAAACAATGAATAAAATTTTTTTCAGGCACTTTAGATGCTCATAATTTTATCAAGTCTATCATATTTTTCTTCTCTGGGGGGGGAAGGGGCATTCTGCTTATATTCTGTGCAAAAACTGTATATTTCTATTATCCAGGGGAAAAAATAGAGCAGTATGTCAACTCACTAATCTTGAAGAAACAGAAATATTAATTTTAAAATAAATCAGACACTTGAAGTTGCAAGACACAGATATCTATGTCTTCACTTACAGTAACACTATGACTTAGTTCCACTCAAAACATCAGAAGGCAAGTGAAAAATAAATGGGAGTATCTATTATATTCCATACTTAAAATCAGTATTTTTTAATTTGAATTTATTAACATGTGCACAAGATGTGGATGGACTTACCTGGAATGTGAGAAAACATAAAGAGTAAGATGAGATTGATGAAAACAGGTGACAGAAATGAAACTGGTTGGATGGCTGGGCCAAGAGTGGTGGTAAATGGTGTTAAATCCAGTTGGAGGCCAGTTACAAGCAGTGTTTCCAGGGCTCAGTGCTGGGTCCAGCCCTGTTCAATGTCTTCATCAATGACCTGGATGGAGGCATTGAGTGCACCCTTAGTAAGTTTGCAGATGACACTAAGATGGGTGGAAGTGTGGATCTGTTGGAGGGTAGGGAGGCCCTGCAAAGGGATCTGAACAGACTGGACCACTGGGCAGAG
>WAAB01015119.1:127401-161245 GCA_013389865.1 Piaya cayana | reverse complement strand
GGAGGCTGAGGGGAGACCTCATTGCTCTCTACAACTACCTGAAAGGAGGTTGTAGAGAGGAGGGTAATGGCCTCTTCTCCCAAGTGACAGGGGACAGGACATGAGGGAATGGTCTCAAGCTCTGCCAGGGGAGGTTTAGGTTAGACATTAGGAAAAAGTTTTTCACAGAAAGGGTCATTGGGCATTGGAACAGGCTGCCCAGGGAGGTGGTTGATTCACCTTCCCAGGAGATGTCTAAGGCACGTGTGGATGAGGTGCTAAGGGGCATGGTTTAGTATTTGATAGGAATGGTTGGACTCGATGATCCTGGGGGTCTCTTCCAATCTGGTTATTCTATGATCCTATGATTCCATGTGAAATTTCAAAAGACATGCTAATGATGAATCATCCATTTAACGTGGTACCACAAAAGGAACTAGCATCTTGTAGGATACCTGTTATCAGAAACAGACAATTAAAAACATAATTACTAAGGAGAAATTTCCTTTTAACTAGCATTAAGGTTATGCAAGGTTTCTCGTAATTCTTACAAATGCAAATTCTTTCAAACATCACAAATTTCTGTCTAGCTTGACAAACTATCAGATTAATTTTATAGCTAGATCTTCTTAGGAAGTATAAAAATGCAACAAAATAAAGAGTGATGACCATTATTCCTTTTCTGTATTGAAATTACAGTTCCCATTTTCACAGGCATACTTTCTTCTAATTTTCATTGTTGCACTAAACATTCTTTTTTTTCTTTAAACATATCCTTCTACTGACTTACAGGATGATAAACATGTATTTCACTTCCTGTTTCTGTTTTAAGCTTGGGGGTTTTTTTCCACCTTTGCCTACCAGGGCTGCTGACCACACTCATACATTGCTATTCTCAGCTAGAAGTTTCATTCTCTTCTTTCCCAGTGACTGAACTTGCCTGCGCTATTGTTTGTATTTTTAATTATAGGAACTGATCTTGCACATACCAAGGTCATTGGGAATTTGAAACTGGACTGAGTAACAATAGAGTCAAGACTTTACTTAACAAAATGGGCAACTGTCTTGCATTAAAAAATTTAAATTACACTAAAAGGTACTCTTATAAACTCATTTGGAATCAAGGGTCAAAACCAGACTGCTGCTAACATGCCTCAACAGTAACTTCTTAAACTGTGAGTTCAGTTTGCAATAGGCTGTTTTTCCATACCCCTACTTTCAGTCTGAAAAAGTGAGTAAAATCATAGAACCACAGAACCCAACCCATGGGTTGGAAGGGACCTTAAAGATGATCCAGTTCCAGTCCCCCTGCCATAGGCAGGGACACCTTCGACTGAACCAGGGTGCTCAAAGCTTCATACAGCCTGACCTTGGACACCTCCAGGGATGGGACTTCCACAACTTTTCTGGCCAACCTGTGCCAGTGCCTCACCACCCTCACAGGAAAACATTTAATCTAAATCTCCTCTCTTTCAGTTTAAAATCATTACCCTGTGTTCTATCACTGCAATTCCTAACAAAAAGCCCCTTCCCACCTTTCCTGTAGGGCCCCTTAGAGGACTTTAAGCATTGAAATATTTTAAACATTTAAGCATTTAAGCAAAAACCTTTAAACATTAAACAATGCTTTCCCTTAAGCACAATCTTCCTCAGAAGACTATCAGACATGCATAAATGCCAAGGAATAGCACATACCTACTTAACACCGATAAGAAACTCAGTAACAGGAATACAAGTCTGCCATTCAAGGTCCCAGTCAGTCTGCTAAGTTCAAAATTCCTCTTTTATTTATTTCTCAGCAGCATAACAAATCTTGAATTATTTTCTGCCAAGTAGTACAGCTTTGAAAGAAAGGCTTTTTTGCCATCATCCTCCTTGCATGCTGACAGTGAGGTCACTCTTCAGAAATAGGAGCTCTTCATTTGAATCAATGAGTCAGTCAACATGAAATCCGAGACACCAGTACCAGTTAAGATGGTGAAATCTGATGACGATGCTTTAAGACATACACGTCTATAACTTTTGCTCAGACATGATAACACTAGCTTCCAAATGACTCACCTTCTTATCTGGTGGTAGATGTATATATATGACTGTAATGATATAAACACGTATTTGCAATATAACATATTTTATGTCTTTCTTGGTGAAGGCATTTATTCCATAAGTAGAAAACTGAAAAAAATCCCAATATAATGTACCATAAACAAATATGGATTTCTCTTTATGGCAGTATGTTGTATGTTCTATAGGGCACTTTTAGTAAGGTTGCTTAATTAAGGTAAATGTATTCCCTGTTCTCCATCTAAAATTCATGTTAGCTTTCTTATCTCAACTAGCTTGGTTTTTAGCTTACAACATAGATAGGTTTTTACCAATTCTTTAACAGTTTACTTCCATACGTCTCCAAAGAAGCTTTGTTTTGCATTAAGATCAGTCCTTGTTACCACTTCCAGATAAACTAAGATATCATTTCTGATGACTGCAACCATTCATATTATGCAGAGCTTTCTATTTCAAAGTGAGTGACTAATGGACTTGTTTAGCCTAGAGAAGAGAAGGCTCCAGGGAGACCTTATAGCAGCCTTACAGTACTTAAAGGGGCCTATAGGAGACTTGGGGAAGGCACTCTTTGTCAGGGACTGCAGGGATAGGATTAGGGAAAACAGTTTGAAGCTGAAAGAGGGGAGATTGGATACTAGGAAGAATTTTTTTCCTGTGAGAATGGTGAGGCACTATAACAGGTTACTCAGAGAATTAGTGGATGCCTCATCCGTGAAGGTGTTCAAGGCCAAGTTGGATGAGGCTTTCAGCAACCTGGTCCTGTTCCTGCCCATGGCAGGCAGGTGGAACTAGATGACCTTTAAGGTCCCTTCCAACCCAGATCATACTATGATTCTACAATTCTATGAATCTTTTAACATCATTATTTTTCTCCCTAAATGGACCTTAGTGATGATGGGACAATCCTGCCATCTATCTCTTCCTTGCAACACTTGATGGTTTACATTTGCAAGTGGTTTATTTATCTTTTAGCTTTCTCAACAGATATTTTACCCTTGTTCAGCTTCCAACAGCATACTGAATTGGAAGATGACTGCAGATCCATACAGCTCCCAGAAAAAGAGTATCAGAAATTTGTCTCATTTACACTGGATTAACACTTGGACCATCAGAAGCTGTATAAATTAAATGTATTCTGCACTTATCTGAAATGGTATATTCTCACTCCTCCTTCTTCAAGGTCCCTTCCAACCCAGATCATACTCTCAAAACTAAAATAAAATAACATTATAAATTGTAAGAACATGAATGGTTGTGCATGGATTATAGAAATCATGCAACTGTGCCAACAAAGCTGGTACTATGGCATTTCATTTTCATTTTGGTAGTCATTTTAAAAGTCTTGTAGTTTTATCACATATAAAAAGACACTATTTAAACTATGAAGGTAAATCTGTCCAACTTAAATTGTCCTGTTTCAGCTAGCTTTGAATATAATCCCTAATCATAGTGTAGAAGACAGTGAACTAATTGAGGTTATACCTATCTTCTTAAATGGAACATGATTATTCGAAAAAAATAAGATGTACACGTTGACTTTTACATGCAATTCAAGCTTTTACACTTCTAGCATAGGAATACATTTCTCTGCAGGGCATTAAAACTTCAGAGAAGACCAGAATTCAGATAGATTTTTGAACTGCACTTCCTAAGTGCCTGTTACTCCTGTAGCTGCATGCTTCATGATGTCGGAAACAATGGTTCCCATTCCGAAGCTCTAGATACTTTCCTTTCACAGCACAGGTCAATAGTCCAGCTTCTCGCACATCGCTCAGGTGTAGATTCCTAAAAGCACCTAAGACCCCTAACTTTAATAAGCTAAGTTTATTGCCTACAGCCTTTACCTGTAACAGCATTTACCTTCAAAGCCTGTGGGTCCCTAACATTGTAAACTGCTTTTGAGCTTTACATAGTACAGTAATCCTTTTTTTAATGGTTTTTTTCTATTTACTCTTTCAGGAACAGTGCCAAAATACTTCTTTTTCTGGAAACCCACTTGTCTAAGGAAATGCATGTTTTGATTTATAGTTTACGTTTTATATTTTTGATGTATATCTTATGTGTTGACACTGATAACTAATAGGCTAAGGCTGGTCCTCTCACACTCTCAGAGACTGTAGAAAGTACATTAAATCTTGGAAGCTTGCAGAAGGTAGCAGTTAGATCTGTTTATCCCAGAAATCAATAAAGGTTTGAAGAATGTATTTACCCTGGACTCATATATACACAAGAACAATTATGAATGAGAAACAGTTCTAATTTAAAACTGTGCCTACAGACAGATGCCATGAATTATTTTTAGTAGTTTTGATAACTTCTTGGGTACAGGCCTGAAAACCACTTACTTTTACATATAAACGCAAAACAGATTCTCAAAATGTTCCTTCTATTTCTGCAAAACTGTTTAAATTCTGCAGGTTCCTCACATGTTTTGAGTTTAAAAATGAGCCTACAAGTGCAAAAGCCTTAAAGAGCTCAGTAATTTGGCCCAAGTCTGATTGTGACTAGCAATTAATCCCTCCTCTGCCTTTGTCCATGACAGGGTCAGTCTCACAGGGAGTGAAAGTGAGGTGCAGGCACTGCACAAAATGCAGGTGTGGCAATTCCTGTCTTTTGAAATACACCAGTGGGAATTGCAGGCTCTCAAAAGTTATATCAGGGAATAGCTAATTGACAAATACCTGCCCAGTGATAAATGATGGGATCAGGTACCTCAAGAATGGAATGACATTTCTTGTAAAACAATCTGATGGTCATACAGTTCTTCCAGGAAGAAACTCGATTATCTTTTTATGGTTCAATAAAGTTTGAAATTCTTGTTGCAATAGCTGACACCTCTTTGGGAAATGAGATGAAAAATATCTGCCCTCAAAACAGATCATCCACTCTTTAGTCTTACTCTCTAGACATACAGATTTGAATCCTTCAAGGAAAGGATGATATTCAACCCAACCATCTATTTCTTTTGTAAATGCTCCAATGTCTACACCAGTGTATGAAAGGCTAATTCACATGGCACATTCTGCCAAAACAGTAAGGAGAGGTATCACTAATAACTCTCTCATTTAAGTCCTTCAATTACACTTTGAGAAGGGTTTGATTCTGTCCATGTGTGGTAGGCTTGCTCAGGGCAATTGTAGTTGATTAGGTCAATGGGGATGTTTAACATAAATGTGTGATGTATACAGGTGAGATTCAACCTGCCCAAGTTTAAGTTCCTATAATGTAGATGGTCTACATGTAAGAGAAATTTTAGGGATTCTGTTTCTTTATTAGAGATAATTGGCCCAGTCAATGGACTTCAAAAAGCTATTAGTCTCATCCTGGTGTGGACACTCACATGTTGTCATCTGAGTATTTCTCCAGCTCTGGATAGATATGAGTTATTTCTAGTGCTAGATGTAATATAATCAGGTCTAAGAAAACTAGTTCACACTTAGACAACAGCCCCGAGATTAAGACAGGCTGTATCTGCATTAAAAATTATGACGGAAAAGGGATAGCTGTACCCATGAGACTAAAGTTGCATGAGAACAGATTCAACATTTCCAGTTGAAAAGTATTCTTAGCAGGTGTACATATCTATAATGACAAAGTACAGAAGCAAAGGAGTCTATTGAGCAGACATGCTAAGTACAGGTCTTGTAATAGAAGATCTTTGATTTCATAGAATTGTGTAAGTTATGGATCTGTCCTCATTACATTTGTTTAATGATTACATTCTTGGTTTGGAGAACATTCTCAAATTAAAGGCCAGCCTCTGATTCACATGGCACGGAATTTACTCCAACTGTTGTCAGATAAACTCAGAGCAGTTCACTGGCTTTACATAAAGGCTTTCCAGCTCTCACTTTCTGTCTGTGAGAAAAAGGTTTCTGAGTTTTCCAGAAGATTGCTGACAACCTTTTAAGACTTGAAAAACCAGTCAGTGAGTCAAGTTTCGAGTAATGCTGATTAGTAACAATAGTTAGTGTTTTATATTGTCTTTTATCTTCAAAGGACTTAAGAAATGCTGACTTTGTGTTTATTCTCAGAACACCTTCTCTAACCTTGCTGAGTGTACTAACAACTGAGTGGCTTACTTTAAAAAAAAAAAAGTGAAAGAGACAGAAAATGAGAGAGTGAGAGCAACTGAATTTCTAGTTTCTACCTGTACTCTGCAATATTGACACAGTCACACAGCTCCTGGAATAGGTTCCTACTGTGAACAGAAAATGTCCATAATGGAAGTTCAGACAAAGCTAGACAAATTTCCTAAACTAAAAAACTGATACACCTGTCATGTACACATTTATCATAGTTATGCATATATTTCACAGTGTACATCCATACACTGAATTTTGTGACTTCCCTTCTTAGATGCCTGAATACTCCAGAACTCCAGACAAAGCATAGGCACCTTATATACAAACATGAATTCCAACACCTATTAAAGAACCCAACAGCTAGATGCTGTGAAACACAATTTGGTTTTTATCGAGATAGCCTTAAAATATTCATAGAAGTGAAGTTCTAGAAAGAATCTCAAAGATGTCTATTGTGCTCCTAGGGAAGACTGGATTTTATTTTTTAAAACAAAACCACATTGATGAATTTCATAGAATCATAGAATGGTTTGGGTTTGAAAGGACCTTAAAGATAACCCAGTTTGAACCCCCACTGCCATGGGCAGGGACACCTTCCACTAGATCTTCTGGTTGCTCAAAGCCTCGTCCAACTTGGCCTTGAACACCTTGTCCTTCCAGAGGTGTTAACAGTACAGCCAACTTCAAAGATAGATCAGTTTTTTCAGGGAAACTTCTAAGAATGGAAATTTCATTACATCTCTTGGCAATCTGTTCCAGTATTTAACAAGTTTCACCCTGAAATATTCTTCCTCATATTCAGTTACAATTTTGATTATTGCAACCTATGACCAACATTCCTTGTCCTTTTGCTGTGTACCTCCTACAAGAATCTGGGTTTATTAGTTCCTTTTAGGTCACTGAAGACAGCAGTTTGATCCCTTTTTGCCTTCTCTTTTGGAGACAGAGGAAATGCTGTTCACAAAGCCTGTTACATTTTATGCTCCATCCATTCAGTCCTCTTAACAACACTCTGCTCAACTAACTTACTCTAGCACTAGGACACGCAAATCTGGACACAGTACACCAGGTATGGCCTTCAGAATGTCAGCTAAAGGGGAATTAAAACTATCTTTAACCTGTTGGCTACAGTCTTATTAATGCAGCCTGGCACAAGATTGACCTTTGTGACTGCCTGGGCACTAGTGATTTGCATTCAATTTGTTGTCCACCAGCATGCTAAGGTCCTTATCCATTCTGCTGCCATCTCAGCAGTCTGCACTGCTGCACACATTTGTTTCGTCTCAGATGCAGGACATTTGCCTTTGCTAAAGTCCCCGATGCTCCCGTCAATCCATTTCTCCAGGATGTTAAAGCAGCTCCAAATGGCAAGCCTTTCCCTCCAGTGTATTGATCAGTGCAGTCCTCCCTCATTGCCCTTCCCATCCCCTGCCATTTCAGTGTCATTCACAAACTTGCAGTGTTATAAGTTTCATCATTCAGGTCATTGATGAAAGTAATTAAGTAGAATCAAACCAAAAACTGGCTCCTGAGGAATAACACTGCTTGTTAGACTTTGATCTGTCAACTGCTGTCCATTAAGTCTGGTGTTCCAGACAGTTTTCCACCCATTTTGTAGTCCATCGAGGTCCATCTAGTCTGTATCTCCTACTCTAAGCTAAACATTTGTTACAGGAGACTATATCAAAGGCCTTGCTTAATCCAAGGCAAATGATGTATACCACTCCATCCACACAATACGAAAGATCTAGTAATCATAGAATCACAGAATCATAAAATCACTAGGTTGGAAAAGACCCACTGCATCATCAAGTCGAATTATTCCTATCAATCACTAAACCATGCCCCTCAGCACCTCATCCACCCATCTTCTAAACACCTCTAGATGGCAGTCAATCAAGCACACTTGACCTTGGTAGATCTATACTGCCTGTTCTCAAACATATTCTTGCTCTTCAGGTGCTTGAAGCAGCAGTTCACTGAATTATTCTTCCTGCTCTTTTTGAAACTGATATAACATCATCTTTTTCCCAAGGACCTCCTGCAATCACGAAGAAGATGATAAAGAATAGCCTTACAGTGGTATGAGTAAACTCTTCATCCTTTCCTCATAGGTAAGCTTTTCTAAGCCTCTTTTAATTCTTTCAATTTCCATTGTATTCACTCCAGTTCATCCAAAGCTTTAGAAAAATATAGTGTCCAAACCAGGACAAAGAGTTCCTACTATAGAATACCAGTATACTCTAAAATAAAGTGCAACATTGTATTGCTGACAAATGCTCTATCTTTGATTCATGACAGCTCCCAAATGAGCTAAGTGGAGACTGCTAACTGGTAAGGGAAAACAAAGATGTTTCTGATTCATAATACAGCGCATAGTTTAGCAGGCAATGCCTGTCTTTCAAGAGACATTCAGGTTCAGTGAGATCTGATGTTTTATAGCATCCGTCATGATCAAAATGATAAGATTCAGTGTCCTTGACCAAGAATTTAGTGATGTAGAATTACTACAGATGAGCTAATAGAAATAATTCAGTTGTTATATTACATTCATTATATATGTCTGCCCTGCCATAACAGGTGAAAATATTCTACTTCTTCCCCAAATTAGATCACAAAAGTATTTTATCAGCTCTATTTTAGTTAATGTTTCATCTAATGTTAAACACTTACTCGGAACTCCAAAGTCTCTACATTTATTAAATACAAATTTAAATGCTCAACACAAACCCATACCAATTAATTAATAATGATGATCCTTGGTCATTAAAACAGGGAATGTGACTAGCATAGACCGTCATAATGTTTGCTAAAATATGCATTTTCGAAGCAATTAATTTTTATTTGAAATATTGTGGTGGGTTAACCTTGGCTAAAGGTCAAATATCCTCCTAGTTGCTTGCTCACTCCCCCTCTTCAGTGGGACAAGGGGAGAAAGTGGGATATGAGAACTTATGAGTCAAGATAGAGACAAGTTGATCACTGACTAGTTACTGTCATAGGTAAAACAAGACCTGACCTGGGGAAAATAATTTATTGGCAACTGAAACAGATTCAGATAGTGAGAAACAAGACACAGGTTAAAGCTAAGCCTTTACTCATCCCTTTCTCAGACTCGACTTCACTCCCAATACCTCTACCTCCCCCTACCAAGCAGTGCAGCGGTTGTGATGGAATGGTCGGTACACGTAGTAGTACTGTCTCTGCTATATTTTGTCTCTCACATTTTTTCCCTAATCCTGTGTGGGCTCTCCACAGGCTGCAGTCCCTCAGGAATATTGATTTGCTACTTTACAATCCCCTCTCTGGGTGTAGGGGAATATCTTCTATGGCACCTATAGCACCTCTCCTCCTCCTCCCACCGTGGTGTTCCCTCCCTTATTTCTTACTCCTTTTGTTCCCTTCTCCACCCTCTGTCTTGGTGTTTTTTGCCTTTTATTAAACACATTTTCCCTGAAGCATCACAATCTTGGCCAATGGGTTTAGCTGTGGCCTGCGGTGGGTCTGTTTGAGCTGCCTGGAACTGGCTGTCTGGCATAGAGCTTCTCCTCACAGAGGCCCTGCCTGTGACCCACTGCTGATACCGTGGCAGCACAAATTTTTATGCATGCAGTTAAAAGGAATTTTTAATAGCGACAGTTGGACTTGATAATCTTAGAGGTCTTTTCCAACTTCAGTTTGTTAGTTTTGTTCCAAACTAGTTTGTCTTGGAGAAGGCTATGGGAAAGTGTCTCAAATGTTTTGCTGAAGCCCTGGTAAACAACATCTACTGCTCTCACCATGTCAACAGAATGCCTCATTTTGTTGTAGAAGATGATCAGGTTAGTCTGGCATAATCCACCTTTGGTAAATTTGTGTTGGCTTTTCCTGATCACCTGCTTCATCTGGATAGTAAGAGTCACTAGGAGGACTAATTCTATTAATTCCTCAGGCATTAAAGTAAGACTAATGGATCAGTAGTTTTCTGTGTCTTCTCCTGCCCTTCTCAGAGGAGGGTATGACAATCCATTTTAAAATTGTTACAGTTAAATCATTTACACTAAAATCAAACTAGTACTGACAAATAAGAAAAGTTTGATTCATCTTATACTTTCTAATAGTATTGATTCTTCCCTAATTATGGCTACTGATAAGCATTTTTCATTGAATTTTTCTCTCCTTGTCTGCCTCAAATGCTATATTTTGGGAATTAGGTTTTGACTGTGCTTATTAGTTCAAAATTGTTTCATGAGCGTTTGTGAAGATATTTCAGTGTTTTGTTATTTTTAGTATGATCTACATTGTATTGTAATTAGTTTCATGCTAATGTCAGCTATTAGTGCTTTTGTGTTTATTTTTATAATAATTAATTTGTAAATGTACTGCCAGTTACAGTGAAAAATGGAATTCAAACAGACATTCATATTCAATAAAATGATCCATAGAAAATCTCTTTATTTAAGATGCAGAAGCAAACTCTACAGTGATTGATTCCTGCAACCTTCTACTCTCATACGGTGTTTAAGACAGTCATATAAGGAAGAATCTGTATCATATTTTGTATGATATTGAGGTAGATTGACATGAAATCACCACTTTTTATCTATTCTCTCATATGCAAGGGAAATAAACTTGATAAAGGGCTGCTATATGAAGGATTGTCTGCATATTTGGAATATCTTGGGTCTACATCCTCCACAATCATGTAAAAGCCTATCTAGAATTTTCAAAATTACTGTATCTTGTTTAAAATCCTTTGAAAAATCCAAACTTCTAAACAGTCTCTCAAATTATATGCTATTGTATCTGTCTTTGGTAACATCAAAATGACTTCTAGCATCATCTTAAAACAAATTAGCAAGAACTGCAAACAGTTCTTTCTTCTCAATATTCAATAGTGAATTGGAAAATCCTTTTATGTATCCATAGCATAAGTACAGTACCTCTAAACTACAGTTAGATTGGTTTCTGAGGCAACTTAGATCAAAACTTAAATCAATTAAAATATTTAAGCTTTCAAAAACATAGCTTTTTTTTTTTTCGTAGGGTGCTCTTGATTTATACTAAACCGTTTTCCAACCCTAAGTTTACAGTGGGAAGGTTCAGGAGCTGAAACACCCGGTTCTATAGCCACTGAGTTGACAATTTACATATCTTCTCTCCTGTATAACACCAAAGAATTTCTGTGGCTTTGCCAAAGCTGAGAAATAATTAAAAACCCCAAACCATTACCATGCAGCTGCCAAGAACACAGCTGACAAGGACATATACCCAAGTACTCTCTGTATCATAGGATTGTTCCACTACTTTGATACAACACAGAAACATGCCTGATGAGAAAAGTGGAGAGCACAGCTCTCAACCATCAACACAGTATCAACATGCCTACTAAACCATATCCTGAAGAGCCATGTCTACACAGTTTTTTAATACCTCCAAGGATGGAGACTCCACCACTTCTCTGGGCAGCCTCTTCCAATGCTTCACCAGTCTTTCAGTAAAGAAATTTTTCCTGGTATCCAATCTA
The DNA here is from genome assembly GCA_013389865.1 of Piaya cayana. NCBI lineage: Eukaryota > Metazoa > Chordata > Aves > Cuculiformes > Coccyzidae > Piaya > Piaya cayana. The sequence goes on along the minus strand of WAAB01015119.1, from coordinate 149,611 downwards.
AATCTCCCCTGGTGCAAGTTGAGGCCATTTCCTCTTGTCCCATCTCTTGTTCACTTCCTCCTGAGATCCAAATAAACCATCTTTATAGGTAAACTGATTTCTTCTTGGCAGTTTTTTTAAGTATTATTTTTTCTAAACAATAAGACACGGGAACCTGAAAAAAAAAATGGTATTTTACACTGCTTCATTAATCACAGGTATTCTTGCCCTTAATATTTAGAATAGTTAGCAATATTGGTTTCTTTGCTTATAACATAACTCTTTCCTGTATTGAAAATAAACATATTACTATTGCTGGAAGCCTTTCCTGGCAGGGACTGAAGACATCAGTCAGAGGTACACAATAAAAAAATACATCTTGTTCAGACACAGGAGGGAATCAATTTCTTTGCTCTGTGAGAAAAAGTCAATACATTGTCACCATCATAGTGCTCACTCTGAGCTTAACAGTTTCTGTGAGGAGAGGAAATGCATGCAGTGGTTTGGTATGGATGAAAAATTGTTTCAAATTAGTCACCTAAGAAATATGCCACTTCTTTCCTTGTTCCTTTTTATATTAATAAGAGAATGGTAGAACTGTGAAACTTCCTAAGGCACTACAATTCACTGAAATATCTTGCATTATTTAAATATATAAACACTATAACTGATAATTTTTTTCTCACATGAGAGGGAGAAAGAGCTGATTTCTCTCTGGTAAACAATGACAGGACCTGAGAGAATGGCAAAAGATGTGCCAGGGAAGGTTTAGGCTGGATATTAGGAAAGGGTTCTTCACTCAGAGTGTAGTGGAGCATTGGAATAAGCTCCCAGGGAAGTATTCATGGTTCCAAGCCTGACAACATTCAAGAAGCATTTGGACAATGCACTTAGACACATGATATAAATGTCAGGGTTGTCCTGTAGAGGGATAGGAGTTGGACTCGATAATCCTTGTGAGTTCCTTCCAACTCAGACCAGTCTCTGAGTCTATGATTTTTCTCTCTTCATATATTTAGTTTGGGACACCTTCCACTGGATCAGGTCGCTGAAAGCCTCATCCAGTTTGTCCTTGAACAACTACAGGGAACGGGGCACCCACTCTTGATGTCCATGATTATATAAAGATTGAAAAGGTTATGATACTAAGTGACATTATGTAACTCTTCACTGTAATAGTGAATTTTATGAGCAAGAAGCACAGATCTCTTGGGTTTCTGAGACTGTGGTCTGACATCCCACAGGAACTGAGATCCATCAAAGTTCTCATTTTCCACCATGAGACAAAGCAAAAGAAACCAAGAGACTCTCGCAGCAAGGGAGATGATACATCACGCGATTTTGAGGCTTAAGCAGTATGTGCAAAACTCAAAGAACAGAATCTCAAATAGAAACTCAAATCATAGAATCATATAATGGTTTGGGTCAGAAATGACCTTAAAGATCATCCAGTTCCAAACCCCCTGCTATAGGCAGGGTCACCTTCCACTGGATGAGGTTGCTCAGAGCCTCATCCAGCCTGGTCTTGAACACCTCCGGGGACGGGGCATCCACAGCTTCTCTAGGCAACATGTTCCAGTGCCTCATCACCCTCACAGGAAAAGATTTCTTCCCAATATCTAATATAAATCTCTCCTCTTTCAGCTTAAATGTTCCTGCCTCCTTGCCCTAAACAGCCCCTCCTCAGCTTTCCTGTAGGCTCTCTTTAAGTCCTGGTAGGTTTAATATACTTGCTGAAAAATTTGAAAAAGAAATATCCATCAAATGCCAATTCTATTAAAAGACACAGTATCAGTGAAACACTCATTAAAGAAAACACAGTAACTATCCTGTGACTTGGACTGTGGCATTCTGCTGTACAAGTGGGTGCATTACACCTTAGGCTTCAAAATCAAATATCCTTCTGTTGGTTTTACGTGGCTCTTCAGAACGAGGAAGCTTTTTCTCGGTAATTTTCAAGAGCATCCCCATATCCAGTCTTTTGATATGTTCTCCAGGGATGTTTTAGTTTACAGCCTTTTCAGCTAGAGAAGGTAATAGGATCTAAGTCTCTCATTTCCTTGGCAACTGTGTTAACCATTAGGTTATTTTATCATGAGCCCAGCTGGAAGGAAGCAAACGTTGGTGCTTACTTTCAAGTAGAAACTTTCTCAGGCACTCTGATGCTCTAAAAACCTGCTGCAAGTAGATAAGATGATAAGATAATGGAAATTATAAAAGAAGGAAGCAAATATAGATAATATATCTGGATTGGTCACTAACAGAAAAGTATTTAAAAATTCTGTTAAGAATATTTAAATAAATGCATTTTAACAATAACTTGGCCCATAGTTTTAGCCTACATAAAGGGTCAAGAATACAACAAATGGCACAAACCAGCTCCAATCTACGTAGCTCAGTGCTGACCACTCATTGAACAGATATATCTTGGTTGGAGGCAATCCAACAGAGACAGTCACTGAACTAATATTTGAAGAGCATTCTCAAGAATACTCTTTGGCCCTCTTTTATTTCATTAAAAAAATGTACAAGAACACAGATAAGCTACAGTTTCTCAAAGTTTTCAAAATCTTATAAAAGGTTCAAAACATATTTTTTAAGAGTTAAAGTTAGAAATTTCTTAGATTTTACTTTAGTCCCTGTGAGTCTGTTATATGCCTTTTTTATTTTGAAACTAGCAGTTCTACCTGAAGTAAACTCAATGGCTTCATAGACAACTGAACACAGCCACACCAAAGATGATACCAGTTCAAATATTCCCGCAATAAGATAGTGTACTGGAGATACGGATTTCAACCTTTTCTACTTCTGGAAGTTTACTTGTTTTCAGTAGCATAGAGAACAATTTAAGTTCACTGAGAATCATCCTGCCTTTCTTAATTACTTGGTTTTTTCTATTCTTTAGGAGGAATTTACAGTCCCCAGAAATCTAGGAAACACGGGTTACAACCCATCCTTGCTGGACAAACAGTTCTACAACTCCTCCTCCTCTAGTCCCTTCTCATGCAAAATTTTCACATGCCTTTTTTATTTAAACGAGATTTCTGATTGATGTGGGGTTTGGGTTCAGTTGACCTCCTGTTTCTTACTGGAGTTGTTTATGGAGAAGGTGCTTCCTCAACGTTTGTTTCCAGATGTGGTTGGATTTTACTCTTTTTTGCCAAGGCAAATGCTTTGCTAAAGTCTGCGACAGAGAAGCCAATTGACAGATGTGTATAAGAGAAGAGCATTCTTCTCTCATAACCACATCAAATCTATTTTATACAGGAAGATATATTCACCTAGGTCTACTCCATCAATAAAACATCCTATTTTGACAGAATCATGGAATAGTTTGGGTTGGAGGGGACATTAAAGCTCATCAAGTTCCAACCCCCTGCCATGGGCAGGGACACCTTCCACTGATCAGGCTGCTCAAAGCCTCACTCAATCTGGCCTTGAACCCCTCCAGGGAAGGGACATCCATGACTTCTCTGAGAATGTTTTGCGTTTGATTTACTTTCCAAGTCACATAAATACGCTATTACATTTATTCTGAAAAGTATCTAACTAATGAGTTCATGAAATACCCTGAACTAACCCATGACATTTATTCCATCATTTTTGTTAGTTTTAAACCTAATACAGTCTCAAGCATAAAAATTTCTTACCAGTCTTCTTTTAAGAGCAAAAGCTGAGATCTTTCTATAGCTAAGAGATGTCATTTTCACAGGACAAAAAATTGTAATAGGTGTAATAGAATATGAAATCTACCTGACAGTCCTTTTAGTGGAGAAATCTGTCAAAAAATTTTAAAAATGTAACCTGTTATTCAAAAAGAAAAGTGATAGTTGTTACTTATTTGCCTTTCTGGGAAGTTTTACCAGGGGATCCAGTCACAAGGGAGATACGTTCAGTAGCAGTGAGTTAATGAATCCCAGAGGAAAACAGGAAAAGGGCAAACTCCAAAGAACCTATCACCCTGAGAAACTTGTCCTAAATAAGTTTATCTTCTAATCAACATGTGAAACTTTTTTAAAGAATTCTTCTTAGCCTGTACATGTAGGAAATTGTAGGAAACCCTTTCTGATCACACACAGATTTAAAAAAGAAAAAATTATTGCAAAGTATTGACTTGCAGAAGTTCTTGAAAAGTTATTTGATTTCTAGAATTTAGACCAAATCAGAAGCAGAGAATCAAGATCAGACTACTCACTACAGAAAGAAGAGACAGCTACCAGGCTTCAAACTGTAATCTACATATATCCTCTAAACTAAATATTCAAGCTCAAGATCAGCTTCTGAATAGAGCTGAGGGCCTCGCCCAGATTACAGCCACAAAGACTGGACTCAAAAGGTGCTCACTTTCACAGACCTTGACATCAACCACCCTGCTGCTTCCTATTTACACTCTTATGAGGAAATAGCTATTTGCTCCCAGCTCATTTCCAGATATCTGGCACTAACTTTGCCCTCCAAGTGGGGCGCACACAATAACTGCATTGCACAACAGCAGTTTTAGTAGTTTCCTATAGTATCTCTGCTCCTACAGATCCTTGCCCTCCTGTTAGAAATGACCACATAGACCTACAGCAGTCTCGAACTGTACGTTCATTTTTATGTCTGTTACTTGATATGCTTCTAGTAGCAGTCCTAATACCACCTATTAATCTTGTCATTAATATCCTAATCGTATTTGGTCATTTCAGGAAAGGGAGAGGTTATTTTGGATGAGAGTTTTCATCTTTTTCAGTAAATAATATTTTACCATTTTTGTTCCCATTCAATGGCTAAGCAGTCCTTCAACAATTATTCTCTCCTGGGAACAGCCTCTGACTCACAAATAGATCAGGTGCCTTTCTCTATTAACCTTCTAGGATAACATGCACTTTTTCCTGTCTCTGAAGTGACTTTCTCTAAGACAAATTAATTTGGAAAGCTATATACTGCAATGGATAGGGTAGCATTTCAGAGGTTTCTAGGGTTTGTCACATACTTTCCTGAAAACATCAAGGTAAAAGAAGCAACAAAGATGTAAATAGAGTAATTTATTTTATTAGGTTAGTTACGTACTTTTTAAGTCTTTCAGCGGGTTCTCCTTTAAGATATGAGTACAATTCAGAAGTCCAGTGGTATGGTTTGAACTTTATCCCTGAGCTGAGTTTCATGGTGTTTGTCTGGGTTATAGAACAATGCAGATGATTGTCAAGCCAGGAACAGTTGCCTTGCAGCAGTTGCAAGATGCATGACCAAGTGGCCTGACTCAGCAGGCAAAGTAGGCATGAGACGTGCATCCATGTGACTAGACTCAACCTTGGGTTTGTGGGGATGTGGAGGGACAAGTCACAGATTTTACAGATGGATCACATGGTGGATGGTTGCACTAAAAGAGTTGTGGTCAATGGTTCATTGGTCAAGCAGACACCAGTGGTGAGTTGTGTTCTGCAGGGGTCAGTATTGGAATCAGTGTTGTTTAACATCTTTGTCAGACACATGGACAGAGGGACTGAGGACGCCCTCAGCAAGTTTATTGATGACATCTAATTATGTGGTGTGCTTGACATTCTGGAGGGAAGGGATCCCATCCAGAGGGACCTTGACAGGCTTGAGCAGTGGGCCTATTTGAACCTCAAGAACTTCAACAAGGTCAAGTGCAAGGTCCTGCACCTGAGCTGGAGCAATCCCAAGCACAAATGCAGGCTAAATGGAGAACGTATTGCGAGTAGATGTGAAGAGGAGGGCTGCTGGTGGATGAGAAACTCAACATGAGCCAGCAATATGCGCTTGCAGCCCAGAATACTGACACCAGCCAGAAAGGTGTCAATATTCTGGGCTGTATTCAAAGAAGTGTGACCAGCAGGCCAAGGTGGGAGGGGGTGTTCTGCCCACTCCACCACTCTGCTCCTGTGAGACCTCACCTGGAGGTCTGCATTCAGTTCTGGAGTACTCAGCACAGGAAAGACATGGATCTGTTAGAGTGATCCCAGAGGAGGGCCACAAAGATGATCAAATGGCTGAAGCACCTCCCGTATAAGGACAGGCTGACAGCGTTGTTGATTTTCAGCCTAGACAAGAGAAGGTTCCAGAAAATCTTACAGCAGCCTTCTAGTTCTTAAGGGGGGTCCAGGAAAGATGGGGAAGGGCTCTTTATCAGGGAGTGCAGGGATAGGATGAGGGGAATGGTTTTAAACAGAAAGGGGGAAGATTTAGGTTAGATATTAGGAAGAATTTTTTTCCTGCTAGGGTGGTGAGGCACTGGCTCAGGTTGCTCAGAGAAGTCATGGATGACCCATCCCTGGAGGTGTTCAAGGCTCTGAGCAACATGGTTTACTGGAAGGTATCCCTGCCCATGACAGAAGGGTTGGGACTAGATGAGCTTTAAGGTCTCTTCCAATAAAAATCATTCTATGATTTTAAGCAAATTTCTGGAAATTCATGTGGTAAAAAAGTTCTAGGAAAACTGAAATTATAAATTTTAGAAGTATAGGAAACTTTATGCAGAGCTTCCTAAAACGGAAACAAGTTAAGGGTATCAGCTGACTCAGCAACTCAAAGAAGCAGCCAAAAGCCATTCCTACATTAAAAAACTCACTGCTTTAAATGCAATGGAAAATTAATAAGATTAGCTGCAACCAGGAGTTTTCTAATTATTAAGGTCTGAAGACTACACTTGCACATAACTTCAGCTGAAGGTGAAATAGGGTCAAAATAAAATGACAGTAGCTAGCTAGAAAGATTCTTAAACCTTGAAATGCAACTTTTTCTGTCATAGAGATCAAGGAACGAGGTTGTTAGGGCTTGCTGAAATATCTCTGGTGAAAATGACTGAGCAGGGTTTAAGGACTAAAGAGAATAAATGTACTTTGATTTTACTGGCTCCTACAACAGAAGAAGGCTATAGCCAACAGTACAGATGTATTCAATGGTCCCATATAATAAAATGGTCTTCTAACAGCAGAAATCAAAAGCACGGCTTCATCGCCCCATTCTAGAAACAAGTGCACCATGAGCCAAGTCTGCCTTCTCATTTTGCTAATTTGCATTGCATCAAGATGAGTAAAGAAACAGGAAAAGCATAACTGCCTGATTAAAAGACATCTAAATCTTTTATGTGCTATTTATCTGTTTCAAGCTCTAATTAAAATATGTAGGGCAATTCATTCCACCACAAAAACAGATGGGATTAATTGCTCTTCAGAGATACTTGTCTCTTTTGATTTACTATGAAAAGTGCTTGACTAGTGTAGGAAACATGGCTAATACATACATAGGTGGTTAAAATGAGTGAAACCTGCCTGGAGGATATTGATTATCAGCTGCTAGCAACAGACTGAGGCATTCACACTCAGTTAAATTTCAAAACAGGTTAGTCTGAAACACCTAATCTTTAGATGACTAAAATTAGACAAAATAAATCTTCACTTTCTACAACAAGAATGACTACGCTAGAGAAAGGGTTGTAAGTCAGCTTCCAGCTTACGCCAAAATGAATCACAAAGGTCAACAATATTTTCTTATTTATGTCGCTGTTATGAGCAGGAAATACTTAAAATTTTCATCCAAATATAGCTAACTAGATCTATAGTATGCTTAATTGTTTTAATAACATTGTTGTAATAACTTTTGAACAGAGGGAGCTGCTAAGAATCTCATCAGGTTATCCCTAACCCAAGAGTTACACATGGTGCTTCCAGATTATTTCTGAACACTGTTGCAAACAGTCCTAGTTTCATATCACATGCATGTGGCTTTGGAACAAAGGAGTGGAGACGTTCCATCTGTATATGACTCATTGTTTCATTATTTTGTACATTGATCCAAATACCTGCATCTGTATGGCTTTATATAGACATAAGTATACAGCATTCGCAAATTTGATGATTCATTTCTGAGTAAAACTTCACTGAATACCATTCTTGCATTTTTGTTCTTTGGGTTTTTTTTTTAGTTACTAAATGTGCTATACCAGTTTTTAAAACTGAGAGCATTCAAAATTAAAAATTGGACTTACTGACTAATAATCAACCTGCTCTATAGCTACTCAGTAGTAAATCAGTCATTAATTAAGAAATTTGTTTAAAAAATATAGAAGAGGATTATCTCAATATTAAACTTTATGATACATAAATTCAGTCTACTTTTTGTTCTGTAGACTATAAAAATACAGGGTGTGTAAACAGGTACAGATGTAATCCAAACAGATAATTTCTACTCTGCTCCTTAACCTTATGACTAATGATCTTTATAACACAGAATATTAGAATGGCATTACATTTATACAACAAGAATGTGATTTAGTAAACACGCTTTCACAGAGTATTTAAGAAGTCATCATCTTTGATTCCCAGTTGCATTAATGTAACATACATTATGATGCAGTAGACACAGTTGTTCCTTTAAAAGTTGCTATTATTAAAACCTTAAATTTTGTGACCAGAGCTTATGGTTGCCCATATGGATGCTTGCTGATCATAGAATCATTAAATGGTTGGGAACAGAAGGGACCTTAAAGATCACCCAGTTCCAATCCCCTTACTGTGGACAGGAACACAGAATCACAGAATCACTAGATTGGAAAAGACTCACAGACCTCCCACTAGATCAGGCTGCTTGAGGTCCCATCCAGCCTGGCCTTTAATTTTCCCCTTTCCAATTTAAAGCCACTCCCCCTTGTCCTATCACTACATGCCCCTGTAAAAAGTGTCTCCCCAGCTTTCCTGTAGGCCCCCCTGAGGTACTGGAAGGCCACCATAAGGTTTCCATGAAGCCTTCTCTTCCACAGGCTGAACAACTCCAACTCTCTCAGCCTGTCCCCATAGCAGAGGTGCTCCAGCCCTCTGACCACCTTTGTGGCCCTCCTCTGGACCCATTCCAACAGTTCCATATCCTTCTTATGTTAGGTATTCCAGAAATAGACACAGCACTCCAGGTAGGGTCTCACAAGAGCAGAGTAGATGGGGAGAATCACCTCCCTTGACCTGTTGGCCACATTTCTTTTAATGCAGTCCAGGATACAGCTGGCCTTCTGGGTTGCCAGTGCACATTGCTGGCTCATGCTGAGCTTCTCATCAAACAGCACTCCACAAATATGTGATATTATAAGATCCTGCATGTCTTCACTGATTTTTGTGCAGACAACACAGAGAGCACAGACAATATATTGGGTCAGAGTCATTCCTTGTTCCAGCTAAACAGCATTATATTGCAACCTGAAAAGTGTTTCTATCTTTCTAGCAGGCATCCAAACTTTTTTCAGGCAATCTAAACTCAGTAAGGAGTCCTCCTACTAAGTGCAGTGGCAGGAGGAAAAGGATCCCAACAACATGGTATATAAAGGTAGAATTATAGAATCATAGAATCATTAAGGCTGGAAAAGACCTCTAAGATCATCCAGTCTAACTGTCAACCCAGCACCACCGTGCCTACTAAGCCATGTCTCAGAGTGCCACAGCTACACATTTTTAATACATCCAGGGGCAGTGACTCAACCACTTGCTTGGGTAACATGTTCTCGTGCTTCACCACTCTTGTGGTAAAGAACATTTTCCTAATATCCAGTCTAAATCTCTCCTTGTGCAACTGGAGGCCATTTTCCCTCATCCAGTCATATGGGAGAAGAGACCGACACTTGCCTTGCTCCACCTCCTTTCAGGTAGCTGCAGACAGCAGTAAGGTCTCCCCTCAACATACTCTTCTTCAGGCTAAAACAATCCCAGTTCCCTCAGCTACTCCTAGAAGAGAATCACTTACCTTCCACTCTTCATTTCTCAGCTCTGTAATGAAGGGTTATATTAAGTGGGTTTTTTATACAATACTATGATTAGATGTTATGGTCATAGAACACGGATTCTTTAAGGACATATGGAAACAGCCTTCCTCACTTTCTGAAAAAGACAACTGTGAATCAGCTCAGGTGTGTGATTTTCTGCTTAAAGGCAGTTCAAGGTCAGAGAGAATGATGTTTATTGGGAGTGAGAAGAAGGAAAAGAAGGCAAGAGATGGTGTGTGAACTGAAGCCTAGCAGTAGGCTTTTGTGCACTTGATGAACTGCACAACACTTTTATTTTGAGTTCGTTTGTAAAGTAGACTCTTTGTATAATTGGTGTAGTTGTACAGGGCTGGAAGCTATCATGGCGATGTTACTTTTGGGGTCTCGGTTATCTTTTTTTAAAAAAAAATGTGCACTAGATACAATTAAAAAAAAATGTTTCTATTAAAACCATATTATTTTGGAGAAAAAAGCCTACTAAGTAGCTTGATTGTAAAACTGAAAACATTATGGATCTTTGGGTGTATGAGGTAGGGCTGGGTGGGGGATTTCTGTACAGCATTAATTTTTGAATCTAGTGTAAGAATGAAATTGGAATCTCATCAATGGTAGAAGCATTTTTTTTTTGTGGTGTAAGTAAATTCTATTAAAGAATGAATCAGATATACTGATACATCTTGAAAAGTACTTGTAATCAACTAGTTTGTAGTTTAATTTATTTTATGGTCTATATGGTGTGGATGTCTGAATTGGACTATTGTATAGTACTAACCTGGAAGCCTATACCTGTTATTCTGTCCAAGAGAGAAAGAAGATTTATTTAGTGACACTTCTATATAAGAATGCTGTTTCATCTTTGGTTCTCTAGCACTGAAGTCCTTTCTGTTAAGTAAGTAGTGATATTAAAATAATTAGGGAGTAATTATTTTTGTCCTTCTGTTTGTACTTCTGATACTAGCACAAAATTAGTGATCCAGTTCTCTTTTAAAATATCTCTAAGTACCAGTTATGGAGGGAAGAAGTCTTTGACTCTTGAGCCATGGCTTTTAGAATTCTTATTGTGGTTCATCCCTATGATCAGTTAGTTTAAAAAAGTTTAGTCCTGTAGATCTGCCTTAACATCTGTCTTAAGTGCTAATGGATTGAAAAGGGCCCGGCTAATTCAAGGTAGTGTAAGCACTTCAAAAAAATAACTCTGTGTAGGTGAGTCAGTGGCATTTGAGCCATAAGAAGGAAATGTCAATGGATGCAGACATTTTTTGAGTGTATGTGCATGTATTTTATTGTGTGACCTCACTTTTTCCAGTTTGTTGTGGCTCTGTTTACTGTATTATTATTTATTCCTTGTGATTTCTACCCATTTGCAGGAAAAGTAGGGAAGCTGGGGAGGGGTTCTTTATCAGGGAGTGCAGGTAGAAGATGAGGAGAATGGTTCCAGCTGAAAGAGGGGAGATTTAGGTTGGATGTTAGGAAGAATATTTTTCCCCGTGAGCATGGTGAAGCACTGGCACAGGTTACCCAGAGAAGTCATGGATGCCCCATCCCTGGAGGTGTTCAAGGCCAGGCCAGATAAGGCTTTGAGCAACCTGATGCAGTGGAAGGTGTCTCTGTCCATGGCCACAGGAGGTTTGAACTGGCTGATCTTTAAGGACCCAAACCTTTCCCTGATTCTATGAATTTTAGTTTTTACTTTCCTATGTCAGTCCTCTCTTGGTAGGTTTCTTAATTTTTCTACCTTCAGATGTTCCATCCTCTAGAACAGAAACTATTTTAAAAGGTATAGCGGGACTGAGGGCTGTTTCATAGGTGGTAACTGGTATTAGGGTACTTTCTCAAGAAGTTGTATGTAGTTCTCAGACATCCAAATTGGGATGAATTTTTCCAAAGACTGATGATGTTACCTCTCAGCTTTCGGAATTTTTTTTAGCTTAAAATTCTTAATGATGTTTTTAATATACATTTAAATGTCTGTTAGAATTAAGCAATGGCCCATTTTTATTCGGAGTAACATTTTGATTGCTGGTTATAGCTGTTCCATGAGCAAGCCGGATAATTTGTGTTACAGCTACAACTGCAATCCAAAGAGGATTGACACAGTTCAGATTGTTGGGTTTAAATGTAAAATTGTAGAATAAATCCAACTATTCCAACTATTCTTTTGATTCTTGAGAGTTTTTATTTGGTTTGTGCATTTATGGTGTTTATTTCTTGACACTTTATTAGTGTGATACCTATATAAATGTGAATGGAACTAGATTTTTGTATGAATCTTTCCTGTGTAATAACTTCTAGGAGAATTCCAGTTAGACTGGGATCCTGAACTACTGTTTGTTCATCCCTCCCCTCTTTTTTGAAATTTTTTTCCTTCCCTGTACACATCTTTCATATCCCTGTGTTTCCTCTGCTACCATAGAGAACTCTTTTTAAGGAGCTGATGAGATAGGTATTTGGGAGGTTTGGGGGAGTGGGAAGGGGAAGGTGGTTTCTTTGTATGCTCATCTCTTTTAAAAATAAGAAGTGAAAACCTGTGGGGTTTCAAGGCCAGAAAACCATCTTGGTCTGCTAACTCTATCTCTGCAAATTATTTCTCTGGTCACACTACAATATGCTGAAATACGATGTACCTAGAATTAGCTCAGTGCATATGTTCCTTCATTACAGATTCACTAGGCTGGTGATTATAGCATTCTTAAAATATGAAATACTGCAGGACATTGACATCCACTCTGATTCAAATCCTCAGTTTTAGCTAAGAATTTATATTTCTTTTATTTTTTCAAATAGGTGAATAAAGATGCTGTGGAGGTTTGTTGGGATTTTTTCTTTTTTTTTTTTAACCTTCTGCCCTCTTACATTTTGGGCATGGCTATAAATTTAAATAGTCTATGAAAAAAATAGAACAAATTTTGCAAGAAATCAGAGAGGGGGGAAAAAGCCCCAACCTATAACTTACATTTAAGGTGATCAGAACAACTTCCTTACAAGTGTAATATGTAGCACAGGATGCAGAAGTGACCAGTTCTCAAGTTCACCTACAAGAAACCTGAGCATTATACTGATCTTGTGGAGCTCTACCAGTATCTTTGTACACTGCTACAAATGACTGGATAATAAAACATAGATTGAGTTGAGAACATTTAAAAGTCATCCCTGCCTAATGCAAGTGGATTCTACTCTTGAATAGCTTCTGAACAGCCATATAGGTCTGCTTTGACTAGTGTGTGTGTATGCATGCATGTGAACAGAGGAAGTAAGGGAAAGAGCCTAACATTTCATTTAGTATTTGGTCCCCCTGATTGGGCCTAATAATTTTCACAGGTCAATTTAGTTGTATTACCTAGAACTTTTGAGTGGAGAGGAGATCCTGATAACCTGGCTAGAGCAGATGCTGTGTTATAAGCAGTTCATGGATCCTACACCTGTAGATGTCAAATCACACTAAACCATAAAATCTGCATCTCTAGGAGTGATGCCTCTGTAAAAGTCATGCTAAAGCTTTAAGAAAAAAAAACAAACAAAAGGAAAGAAGGTAAAACATACAACAGCAATAGGACTTGGACTAATCTATAGAAGACGGTAATCTCAAAAGGAATGCTTCAAGACAAAGCCTTTGAAACTGTTGTTGGCACAGTATCTGATGCTTCTAAATGCAGGTGAGAAAAGCCATTTGTAGTACAGGAATTTGGAGGAGAATGGGAATTAAATGAATTTTTAAACCTAAGTTGGAAGAATGAGTTGTGGAAGGGAAAGCAAAGATTGAGGAAGCTGGTTGGGTAAGATTCATTTCCTGTCTTACCAGGTCATTCACAAGCCTCTAGAACAAGGACCTAAGACCCAATGTACTATAAACATGTTATTAAATTGTATGAGAAACTGCAGTGTCTCACAGCAGAACTGGAAAAATCCATACCTTCAGATGCAGCATCTAGCATGGGAAGCAGTAGAGACGGAGAGTGTCCCACAAATAATGACCAAGTAGATTTTCTACAAATGCTTTGAAAGATGTTAAAATCTAAGTAGAAACAGAAAATGTGGGTTGCATGCTCGCCTCATGGTTTAAATGTTTATTATATGCTCTTAGAAATATCAGGAATGGCACCTGTTCTTGGGACCGGTTGAAAGGGGAAGTTCCTTTTGGCTGCCCTACTGGTACACATTAGTAAGAAAATCACCTGTCAAGTGACTAACATAGCAGTCCTTAGTAATTATAAATCTACAGGATGAGGGGAAAAAAACAGGGAATAATGTGGCTAGTTCAGCAACAGATACATGCATAGATCTTGGAGTTCAGTAAATGCAATGTGATGACTCGTGAAGAAATTCTCTGTCTTTGAACACACAGCTGTGAAAATTCACTGAGCTATTAGTTTGACTGAACCCAGGGATTCTGCATTTTAAAACCAACACAAAGCCTGAAAGACTTAAATTAATCTACAGTTGCTGAAGAAAAGTCTTTTAAGTAACTTGCAGTTACTAAAAACATGTCCGTGGATAACTGTATGGGTTTTTAAGCAGTTGTACTCTAGACTTCCTTTTTTTTTTTTCCTGTGATCACAGCACTATCCTTTCAGTTCCATTACCTAGCTAGGCTTCTAAAGCTGTAACAGACAACACAATTGCCCTAGATGTATCCCTGGCATACTGCTCTGAGCCCGGAATTTTAATTTAAAATTGACCTGTTTTATCCATTTCAGAAGTCTCAATAATGTTATTTCACTGTTGTGTGAATATACAGTAGAAAAGGACAAATAATCTCACCTCATTTTTCTTTTTGGGATACAGAAGATTATTCCTTTCAGATTAGCATGTCTGAACTGTTAGGGATTTCTTTCTGCAACACAAAATTGATGTCCAATAAAGTTCAGGTGTTCCATGCCTTGTAAAGGATGCAGTATTTATAGTTATTATGGATATAGCATCATTTCTGTGAGAAGTCTGGTCCTGATGACCCAGATGGATTTTTCCAGCTCTGTTTCTATGGTAAGACTTTTGAATAGGATTGTGTCCTAGTCTGTATTCTATTTCTTCACTCTGTGTTACAATCCAAAAACATTATTCCATCTGTTATCTTGGAGAGGACATTTACAAGTTCCAATCTAGTTTCAGTCCAAGTTCTAGTTTCAAAGCTTACTAACATATATAAATTTGAATGTTAAACTACACTATATCTTCTTTTTACCCTAGACCGTATTTTCAAAGCAATAATATCTTATAAAACATTGGTAACTGGTCATCTTTGTGGGTTTCTAATACTTTTTTTTGTTCTTTGGATTTTTTTTTCAGCTTCATTCACGCACTACAGTTGTTAGTATCTTCTGAATGACTTTTCTTGTTTTTCAGGGTAATTACAGATTATGTCCTGGTAATATTCAACTGTGTCTGTCTCCATAGAATCATAAAATCATGAAATTGCTTGGGTCGGAAGGCACCTTAAAGACCATTCAGTTCCAATCCAAGTTGACATCTTCCACTGCACCATGTTGCTCAAAACCTCATCCAATCTGGCCTTGAACACATCCAGGGATGGGGCATCCAAGA
Source organism: Piaya cayana (assembly GCA_013389865.1). Classification (NCBI taxonomy): domain Eukaryota; kingdom Metazoa; phylum Chordata; class Aves; order Cuculiformes; family Coccyzidae; genus Piaya; species Piaya cayana. The sequence goes on along the minus strand of WAAB01015119.1, from coordinate 134,346 downwards.
CTTCTCTGCACAAAATATCTTGATGTAATCACAGAATAGTTAAGGTTGGACCTTACAGATCATCTAGTTCCAACCCCCCTGCCACGGGCAGGGACATCCCACTATATCTGATTACCCAAGGTCCCATCCAACCTGGTCTTAAAAACCTCCAGGGATGGGACATCCACAGCCTCCTTTGGTAACCTGTTCCAGTGTCTCACTACTCTCATGGTGAAGAAATGCTTCCTAATGTCTAATCTAAATGTGCCCCTCTCCAGTTTACACCCATTCCCGCTTGTGCTATCACCACAAGGCTTTATAAACAGTCCCTCTCCAGCTTTCTTGTAGGCCCCTTTCAGGTGCTGGAAGGTTGCCATAAGATCATCTCATAGCCTTCTTTTCCCTAGGCTGAACAAGCACAACTCTCTCAGCCTGTCCTTGTATGGGAGGTGTTCCAGCCCTTGGATCATCCTTGTAGCCCTCCTTTGAACCCAGTTCAACAGCTTCATATCCTTCTTACATTGAGGATTCCAGAATTGGACACAATACTCCAGATGAGGTCTCACAAGAGAGGAATAGAGGGGCAGAATCACCTCCCTTGACCTGCTGGCCACGCTTCAACAAGTGCAACAGGAAGTATAAAGACAAAAGTGGGTGAAGGAGTGCATGGAAGGAGCTTTCGGTGAGCAAGCTCTTTGGGATTTGTGACAGCCAACATAAAACCAAAGTAGGGTGGATTTTTGTTTGTTTTCCTTTAGCATGTCTCTCTACAATTAAGCCTGGAACAACTTAACTTGCAAAAAACATGACAAAGCAAATAAATTTGAAGTGTCGTTAATTTTTTCAAAATTCATTTTTATTTTTTGAATATTTGAGCTTTGTTTTCCTTCATTTGTGCTATTTACAGAAACTGAACATGAGTAAGCATAGCTTGGTGTCACTATTTTACCTGGGAAACAATTGAATAGAGAGGATCAAACATCTCCATTGTAGGAATGGTGAAGAAAGCCTTGTCTCTAATATGAAGGCAGTATAGTGCCTGCTTTTTATGATTAAAGAACTAATTATAATAGAAAATAATGGGACAAGAATTATATTATAAAGTTTACTGAGGGTTTTTAAAAATTATTATTTCCCCGCCCCGTTAATAATGAAGTCTTAAAACAAATCCTGACAACTTAAAATACAGATAGATGTATATTATGGAATAAATATGACAAAACAGACTTTAGCATTGTTGGAACTATGTGGTGAAAAATACTCCCTTTAATCATATTAGCAGCATCACAACACATCTCGACAGTGACAGAATCTCAATCACCATGAGATTTCTTTTTATTTTCCCCATTATTACCAGTTTAAGTGCTATTTGTGGAGAAAATGTGAGGATAGGATCTAGTTGCTTCAGGTGAACAAAGAACTCTAATATCACCTGGTTTCAGGAAATTTTAACTTTTTAGCATAGAATTACTGAATTCTGAGTTTCATAACTCCCTGGCTGCAATTTGATATGCAAATTGTCTAGTTTATATATTTTGAAGTGACCTTATTCGAGACTGGTGAAGAAATTAATATATTGGATTGTATTCATATTTTGAAAACTTAAAAAAACAATGTCTAGAAATATAATTCAAAAGTGTAAGGATTAGGTTATGAAATGATGGAACTTTCCCTTTCACATCCAGTCATGAAGTATACTACAACTTTTGGACAAGCTGGTGGAAATTCTCGTTCTGCTGGGTTGAAACTCACATTTGTAGAATGTTGATCCATGTCAGCAGCGACAGAGACTGTCAGACTCTGATTCTGGATGACTTCTGAACAATTTGTGCTGCTAAAACTTATTTATAAAGGTGCAATGTGAAAGAATTTAACTGCTGAAAACCCCACCTTAAAGTAAAAGGGAGAGGCTGACTGGCAAAGTGCTTCCTTCTGTAACAGCAAGCAGACATTAGCAAACAGGAAAGGAGTTGAGTACTGCCACAAGTCAGACACATTCCGGCTCCAAAGCACTGAATAGCAGCTTTCAGTTGACTGAGTATAATAAATCAATCTTTCAGATATGTACTCCTAGATCAAAAACTCTACAGCTACATAAAGCAAAGGGCTCTAATCTGGTACAAACTGTCCCTCTGAAACTATATTACCATCTTCTTTTTTGGAAAAAACCCCAACCCCAAACTCAACCTAAAGCCTGTATTTGAACCTATAATAACTTTATGCTAACTACAGGAGTATAGTCAACATTAGGTCTAGCATAAGATCTAAAAGAGGAGGCTTAGACTGGATATTAGGATAAAATTCTTCACTTTAAGAGTGGTAAAGCACAAGAAGAGACTGCCCAGGGAAGTGGTAGAGTACCTGGAGGTGTTCAAAAAATGTGTAGATGTGGCATTTTGGGACACGGTTTAGCAGGCATGGTGGTGCTGGGCTGATGGTTCGACTGAATAATCTCAGAGGCCTTTTACAACAATAATGATTGTATGACTCTGTATGCTGGTCCAGATGAAATGTGTACTCCTGAATGTTCTTGCAGGGCACAGTACTGGTACTTTTGCTCAGAATCAGTCTTGGAGAGAAAGTATGAAATATGAGTCCCACCAACACATGAGAAAAAGAAAAGAAAAAGATGTCTCTCTCTGAGGACCAAATAGGAAGTGAAATTATGGGTGTGAATGAGGACTGAACATCCCAGGTCCCACCTGGTGCCACTAACAGCCTCACAAGTCGGAGACTACTTTGTATTTTGAGTGAAGAGAAAGAGAGCTTGGAGGTGGATTAAAAAAAGGTCCAGAATTATTCTTGCTTTAGCAACTCCTAATTACATTATCAAACACTATTGCTTCTCACAGGCCGAACCTCATAAAAGGTGACCTCTGCTCTGTGGACACTTATTGAGTTTCCTCCCCAAAGCAAAAAGACTTTAAGATAAAAAAGGTGCAGGGTAGCAGTTGCAGCTTGCTAAGAATAATGCTCACAACATTGTGTGTGGCTCTGCGCAACACAAGCCCAGACAAATTCTAGAGTTTGGAGCAATATGCAAGAATTGCAATAAATTGCATCACTTTCATCAGAGTTTGCCAGCACTTAGCTTTGATGGCACAGGTGTTAAGGTGGCTACAACAGCATTAGTTTAGAAGAACAAACGTGAGAGGTGCCAGGCAATGTTACAACAGAAGACAGCCCATTTGTCAGGCAGTGTGTGTTTCCTGAAAGAAAATTTACTATTCAGATACAAAGTAGCAGCTTGCAACGAAACAAAAATAAGTTAGAAGTGGAGAGTTTGGTTTTTTTTTTTTTCTGGTTTTTGCCTGTAAGAATGATTTTACATAATCCCTAAAAGAGGAGCCAGAAAGACTTATTACTCTTGTTCACAGAGGAAATGTAATTTGGAGGTAGTTAGCACCATAAAACATGACTCCTGTTTTCTTGAGGCTCCTTTTATCACTGCTGGCTTATTATTTTCTTTTTCTTTTCAATTATAATGATTATAATTGAAAGCCTTTTATGCAGATAGTATTTTAAACACTTCTTGGATGGGGGATCTGGTGCTTCTAACTCCATTCAGAAAGTAGCTTTTTCTTCAGTGGTGGCACTAATCTGGCTGTTTCTGCTACCTGGGCAGCTAGCTTTGAGAAACTCTGTTCAAATGTAAGGCTTCTGACATCCTTAGTTCTCTGTAAAGAAGTACTTGAAACCTGGCCTGAATGCTTAAGCCTTGGTGGGCAATATTTACGCTTAAGAAAGATGACAGTTGAATAGTTCTCTTATATTTGCTGTTATGGAGAGTGAAATTATTTGTGAAAATATTTAACTCTATTCAGAATAAGCAGAATTTCAGGTTTTACTTACACCCTCTTTTGGAGGGGAGAGAAAAAAAAGAATATATGACAGCATGTCCCTCTTCTGGATGATAGTTTTCTGCAGACTGCAATACAAGCTATGTTTGTCATGCAGAGGTGTTTTTTTTGTAAAGTGAAGTGTAAAGTCAGTGTAAAGCAGTAGAAAGTGTGGCAAAACTGCAGGGCTACTGTTCTGACAGACAAAACCCAACAATGTAAGAAAGTAAGCTAGGTGAAAGGAGGTAATCACAGAAAGGTGGAGGTTAGAAGGGGTCACTGGAGCTCACACAGTCCAACATCCCTGCTAATGCAGGGTCACCTACAGCAGGTTGCACAGGAACTTGTCCAGGCAGGTTTAGAACATTTCCAGAGAAGGAGACTCCGCAGCCTACTTAGGCACCCTGTTCCCACGCCCCATCACGTGCACAGTAAAGTTCTTCCTTATGTTCAGTCGGAACTTCCTGTGCTCCAGTTTGTTCCCCTTGACCCATGATTGGGGGGGCGGTATGCCCCCATCCTCTTGACACTGGCCAGCAATGATGAGATCTCCTTTTAATCTTCCCTTTTCCAGGCTAAACAGACTCACGTCTTTCAAGTGGGAGTAGGAGTGCCTACTGCCATGCCCGTCTTATCCTCTAAAAGCAGGTAAAGAATGCTGGAGCCAGCAAAGATTATTTAAGGAAATTTTAGTCTAATGCGACAACTGACTTTAGTGAATGTTGCACTAAGAGTGGGTGTTTATTGCTCCTTGAAAAGATCCTGCCTTACATTACAAAGCCTACTGAAACAGGCATGGAGTGTTGGTACATCGTGGCTTAGTTACTGCCATTGGCCCTGCCAAACTTCTTGCTCCCAAGCCATACACTGATGCTCTGGTGTGGTGCTTTATGGCAACGTATTGAGCCTGCAAGGACTGCCCCCATTAAAAATGGGAGTTTCAATGTCTCGTCCACCTAAAGACACCCAAAGGTGCTGTCAGCTCATGGCTTGGATGGGTGGACTCTTCACTGGGTAAAAATACCTAGCTGGATGTCCAAGCCCAGATTGCTGTGGTGAATAGAGCTAAATCCAGTTGGCAGAATCACAAGTGGTATTCTCCAGAGCTCAGTGTTGGATCTGGTCTTTATTAATAACTTTATCAATTATCTGGATAAGGGTATTGGGTCCTCCCTCAGTGAATTAGCAGATGATACCAAACTGGGCTTTGTTCAAGGATAGCACAGTTCTAGAGGGATCTGGACAGGCTGGATCGATGGGTCGAGGCCAACCCTATGGAGTTCAACAAGGCTGACTGCTGGGTCCCGCACTTGGGTCACAACAACTCCATGCAATGCTGCTGGTTTGAGCAAGTGCAGCTGGACAGCTGCCTGGCAAAAAAGGACCTGGGGGTGCTGGTTGACAGTGGCTGAAAGTGAGCCAGCAGTGTGCGCAGGTGGCCAAAAGGAAAAACAGCATCCTGGCTTGGATCAGCCATGGTGAGGGCAGCAAGAGTAGGGAAGGGATCATGTCCCTGTATTTGGCACGCGTGAGGCCACACCTTGAATCCTGTGTTCAGTTTTGGGCCCCTCACTGCGGGAAAGATGTTGAGGGGGCCAGAGCATGTCCAAAGGAGGGCAATGGAGCTGGAGAATGGTCTGGAGAACAAGGATTATGGGAGTGGCTGAGGGACCTGGGATTGTTTAGTCTGGAGGATGTTGACAGGAGAGCCTCTGGCTGTAGCGAGGTGGATGTTGGCCTCTTCTACCAAGTAAAAAGGGATAGAACAAGAAACAGTGGCCTCAAGTTGCACCAGGGGAGGTTTAGACCAGGTATTAAAAAAAATTCTTTACTGCAAGAGTGGTCAAGCATTCTAACGAGCTGATCAGGGAAGCGGTAGAGTCACCATCCCTGGAGGTGCTCAGAAAACATGCGACCATGGCACTTCGCCACACGGTTTAGCAGGCACAGTGGCACTGGGATGCTGGTTGGGCTGGATGATCTTGGAGGTCTTTTCCAACCTTAAAATGATCCCATGACTCTCTCAATTCTATGCAACAGGACGCACGTGCACTGAGGATTGGCTCCACCGTGGGCACGGCTTAGTGGGGTGGGACACAGGGTAGTGTTTTGGCAGGGGAGGCAGTATTTTGGAAGGACACAATTTTGAGGGGAGGGGGACACGGTTATCATATAATCACCAGGTTGGAAAAGACCCACAGGATCACTGAGTCCAACCATTCCTATCAAACACTAAACCATGCCTCTCAGCACCTTGTCCACCCATCTTTTAAGCACCTTTAGGAAAGGTGAATCAACCACCTCCTGGGTAGCCTGTTCCAGTGCTCAACGACCCTTCACATGAATTTTCTTTTTCTAATATCCAGCCTGAACTTCACCTGGCAGAGCTTGAGGCCATTCCCTCTTGCCCTGTCCCCTGTCACTTGGGAGAAGAGGCCAGCTCCCTCCTCTCTACAGCCTCCTTTTAGGTAGTTGGAGACAGTGATAAGGTCTCCTCTCAGCCTCCTCTTCTCCAGGCTAAACAACCCCAGCTCTCTCAGCCATTCCTCACAAGGCCTGTTCTCCAGCACCTTCATCAGCTTCGTTCATCAGCTCTTCTCTGGACACGCTCCAGAGCCTCAACATCCTTCTTATGGTGAGGGGTCCAGATCTGAACACAGGATTCAAGGAGCGGTCTCACCAGTGCTGAGTACAGAGGGAGAATAACCTCCCTGGACCTGCTGGACACGCCATTTCTGATACAAGCCACGATGCCATTGGCCTTCTTCGCCCTCTGGGCACACTGCTGGTTCATATTTAGTCGCATGTCAACCAACACTCCCAGGTCCCTCTCCTCCAGGCAGCTTTGTGCGTGTGTGTGAGACAGTGGGATCCACCGCAGGTTCCCCTCCCGGCCCCACGCAGCAGGTGCGCGCGCGCGACCGCGGCGCATGCGCGGCGAGGGCCTTGGCGGGGGGGGCGGGACGGGCGGTGGCTGCTGCGGAGAGAGCGGGGCGGTGGCGGCGGCGCCGCAGAGAAGGGACTTCGGGGTGGAGGGAAGGGGGGGGCGTGGCGGGAGAAGCGGCACCGCCGGTCTCCGCCCCCTCCGTAGCCCTGTTGGGGGGGGGGGGCGGGCCGGGGAGCGGCG
>WAAB01015119.1:108645-127387 GCA_013389865.1 Piaya cayana | reverse complement strand
GGGGCCGTCCCGTAGGCGCTGCGCGGAGCTCGCCGGGGAGAGCGGGAGCCGCCGCCCCCCCCTCCCCCTCCGCCCCGTCTCGATGAGCCGCGGGCAGGGCNGGCCGGCAGGGGGCGGGCGGGGAGGGCGATGAGCGCCGCAGCCGCCTCTGCGGGAGCCGCGGCCGAGGGCGGCTTCTCCTCCTCCTCCTTCTTCTCCTGCCGCATGGGGCCCGAGGAGGGCTCGGCGGGCGGGCTCGGAGCCTCGGCGCCGGGCTGCCGGGGTCGGTACCAGCTGCTGCTCTCCGGAAAGGCCCTGGCCGAGCGGTACCGGAGGATTTACACGGCGGCGCTGAGCGACCGGGAGCTGGGGAGCCACCCGGGCAGGTAAACGAGCTCCGTCCCCGGCGAGGAGCAGCCGCCGCCCCTCCCGATCCCCGAGCTGGGAGCGGCTCGTTTGTATTTATTGCTCCCACCACCACCTTTCCTTTTCCCTCGCACCTTCCTCCCGGCCGCCGCCCTCCTCCTCCTCTGCCATGCGGCCCCCGGGGAGCAGGGAGGGGGCGGTGATGTAACCCGGCGGCTGCCCAGGTGCCACCCCCCCCGCTCCCGTGCAGAGGGCGCTGCCGCCGCCCCGGGGCGGGAGGAGGAGGGAATGGAGGAGGAGGAGAATTTGGGGGGGGTTACCTGTACCCGCTCCCCCTTCCCCCATCACGGAGGTTCCGTCACGCCCTGGGTGCCGCGGGCTGAGCGATGTGAAAGCCTCCCCGCCGCTATCCTTCCGGGAACGGCAGCGTTTTTCTCGCCGTCTCCATGTTGAGGCGTTCGATCCGCTCCCCCCCCCCACCCGGGACGGGAGAGCTCCCGCTAGGTCGGGACCCCGGTGCTTCGCCCCGTGTCGGAGCAGCCGGCAGCCGCCCTGCCTTATTTTGCCTCCTCTTCCCCTAATCGGCCTCGGTGGCTGCAGGGAGGCTGCAGGCGGGGGTTGGGAGGGGTTCCCCCGCCCCCCTTTCCTCTCCCCGTGGATGGTGCCCCTCGGGGCTTGCTTTTATTCCTACTCCTGCTCCCCATTGTTTCCCTCCGGAGGTGGCTGAGGACGCGGGTGACACGAAAACGACACCTTCCTGCGTGGGCTGGGATGTGGGTGGCCAGACCGCGGGGAGAGCTTGGAGTGAAGTTTGTAAACGGCTGTGAAGCCCTAGGTGGCTGCTGCCCTCGGTTTGGGGCTTTTTCTGTCTGGCTGGAACAGCAGGGCTTCTTCCCACCACAGGAAGACTTCGTCTAGGAGTGGCGTTAGCAGAAGCTAAAAGAGTAACTTATGGCAAGTGCTGGAAACGTGGAGGTTTCCACATATTAACATTGGCATTTGACATCTTTGAAATCACCGAGCTCTTTTCACAGTGTATGATGAGGAAACTGTAGTTCTTTTATTCCATACATAGGCCTGTGAGAATTTTCTTACCTCATGTATTTCTTAGTTCAGTGCTCGTGCTTTTTAGTTTAAATCGTCTCCTCCTGCTTTTTAGTAGCCTTCCAGTACTAAAAGGGGCCCTACAGGAAAGATGGAGAAGGGCTCTTTATCAGGGACTGCAGGGATAAGATAAAGGGGAATGATTTTAAGCTGAAAGAGAGGAGATGTAGATGAGAAATTGGGAAGAAATTTTTTACTGCAAAGGTGGTGAGGCACTGGAACATGTTGCCCAGGGAAGTCATGTATGCCCCATCCTTGGAGTTGTTAAAGGCCAGGGTGGATGAGGCTTTGAGCACTCTGATCCAGTGGAAGGTATCCCTGCACAAGTTGGGGAGGAGGGGTGAGGCTGAAACTGGATGGTCATTAAGATCCCTTTTGACCCAAACCATACTGTGATTTAATTCTGCAACTGCAAATGCTGAGTGAAAGGAAAGTATTTAAACTTAAGGAAATCAGCTGTGTGATTGCTCTGTGGTGTTCAGGTATTTGTCTTGAGCCTAGTCTATTTTTTAAAAAACTGTAGTTCTGAATTTGTTGTGTCCTCCTTGTTTTTTTGGTTTCAGTATAATTCAGCTGGTATCTTTTGTTCTTAGTATTAAAGAAAATACAAGCTTAAGGTGGATGTAAATTTTAATGTTTCTTTTAATTAATGTTCTTAAAATAATTGCTTTTAATGCCAAGGCAACATAGATTGCATTAATTTTTACTTGGTTTCTTATTAGTAGGCTCTTATGAGAATGACAGTTAAAAGAAAAGGCGACATTTGCAGTTACTGTGTGCCTTTATTCTTGAAGGCTAGATTTAGTCATTTATCTTGGCTGCATTGTGTCCTCTTAAAGCAAATAAAAGAAACCAGGCTCCTCGTATAGAGGAAATGGGTTATATTAAGCTATTGGCAAGTGAATGACAGGTAGTTAATACTGGTAAATATAGACAATGTGTATTGTAGTAGAGGAGCAATATTCAATAATCAGGTAGTTGCCTGCTGTCTCTTTGTATTCACCCCGAACATCTAATGTACCAGATTGACAGCAGACAAAGTAGTCCTCATGATTTCCATCCGTTCTCCATGCTAGTCTCAAAGTATTCCAGTTTAGGTTTTGGGAACTTAAGCCACCTGGTTATCTTAAGCAGAAATGGTCAAAAGTGCTTTTTTACAAAAATGATAGAGGTCCCAAATGCTCTTTTTATGTAAAGAGATGCTCTGAAGGAATTTGACTGCACCTGGTTGCTACAGTAGATTAAATTTATCTGGCACTGCTATTGGATGTCAGGATAATACAGTTTATAGCAAGTGCCGTAACTTGGTATTTATCTGTATAAAATCTGAAGCCTCTTAATCTGTCAGTGAGAGTGCTTGTGACTAGAAAAACATCTTGAAGTAGCTTTAAAAAACTAAGCAAATTGGTTCATGAACATGAATAAAATTCTTCCTGTGCTCTGAGAAGACTAATTTGAAGAATGATTGTGCTGTCTGCTTGCAGTGTGTCAACGCAGGTGTTTTTTTGTTTGAGGTCTGCAGAATTTTACTCGCCACTTCATGTGGTGTGACCAGCACCTGTCTCAGTGACTGCTTTCATTCCAAACCTGACTTTCATCTTTATGAAGAACTAGAAATCTGTATGAAAATGCTCATGTGTAGACGAGGAAATTAAACATTGGGGAGGTTCTCTGAAAGTCACAAGTAAGGTTAATTACACATTCACAAGGTGTTTGTGCTGGCTGAAGTGATGAATATCACATGTTGAGTAGGATGGGGGAATTTGCTTTGAACAAGAACCAGCGGTGCTTTGCATTTCCTCATGTGATGTTGACTGCCGAGTCAGGGACACTTTGGTCTCCAAAGGGGGCGGTTCAGTTTTGGTGGTTGTTCCCCCTGCCACGTGTACATCATTATTTATATAGTCTCTTGCAGCAACAGATTAGAGACTTGCTCTGGGTTAAAATTAACTTGGCAAAAATGGTCTGTTGTAATCCAGACTAATTCCCTGTTCTGGCTTTACCTTGTGATTGTGCTTGTGACAGCATGAGGTGAAGGGCTGCACAAAGATCCATGTGCTGAGAGGCTTGAGCAGAGAAACTGCTGGTTTTGTCACAAGTGCCAGCCTAACAGTTTTACAGAAAAAAATATTTAGCCCTTCAATTTAAGGTACACCCATCTTTGCTGAGTTAACTGTTAAGAATCTGTTACAGTACAACTAGCAGGGGGAATTTTACTTGTCAAGATGGGCTTGGAAGATAGATGTACTGAGTGTGCCTGGTTTAATCTCTTTTTGTGACTACTGAAATGTACAATGGTGACTAGTAATGCCATAATGTCTAGTGTAGTCCTGAAAACACCAGTAAGAAGTGTGAGACTGTTCAGAGGGCAGGTAAGAACTTGGTGTTCTTGAAGTGTGTTTCCTTACACTGGATTCTCGGTGGATGAAGCTGAAAGTCTGCTCTGTTGTTGGAGAAACAGAAGTTGAGTTGCATTCAGTTGTGAAGCTCTGTATTTGCAAATAAAGGTATTTCTGATTCTCACATTTTTGCTATCTTCAAATACAGTTTTCTGTTACATAACTTAATCCTAAAAAAATGTCCACCCCAGGTCTGGAGGGACCTTATAGCAGCCTTCCATTTCTTAAAGGGATTCTACAGGAGAAGCTAGGGAGAGGGGCTCTTTATCAGGGAGTGCAGTGATGGCATTGAGGGGTAATGGTTTTAAGCTGAAAGAGGGGAGATTGTGATTTAATATTAGGAAGAAATTTTTTACTGTGGGAGTGGTGAGACTCTGGCACAGGTTGCACAAGAAGTCATGGATTTCCTATCCCTGGGGATGTTCAAGGCCAGGTTGGATGAGGCTTTGAGCAACCTGATCTAGTGGAAGGTGTTCCTGCCCATGGCAGGGAGTTGGAGCTGGATGATCTTTAAGGTATCTTCCAACCTAGACCATTCTGTGATTCTATGAAATATCAGTTGGCCTTAGGGTCTTGAGACTTTTCTGTCAAATATGGCTAGATACACAAATCTGTGAAGGCACTCTAGCATAGCCTGTTTAGTAATGAAAATGTTCATTGCATCATTTTGACTAACATGACTCTAAAACATGCTAAAATGGCAGTAATTTCATACTTGTGTCCAAGTGTTTTTCATCTGTTCTACAGCTTATCAAAAGTGACCTCTAGTAGGAAGATCATCACATCATCTGTAGGAGACCATCTCAGCAACTGTAGAAGTATCATTGTGCAGATCCGAGAATCATTTCTGACTAGATTCTTGTCTGGTCCCACTTACACTTCAAATTAATTGTGAGAACTGCACCTGGATTTCTGTAATAACATTAGGTATGAGAGATGCAGCAGTATTTATTGAATAATATTCAATATTGAAAATCCTTATGCTCCTTACTAAAGGGAGATGGCTTACTGTGCTCGTCTGGTACATAATTTGTTTGCTGCTTAAAGTTCAGTAAAAACATTGTATCAATTACTTTAAAAACATTAACCATCTGAAAATAGCAATGCTTTTGTGTAGTTACTTTTTTTTTGTCCATTACTTCCTTGTTAGAGTTACTTTTTTTTAACTTAGATCCTTCACAGGAGAAAAGCTGCTGTTTTTCTTGTGAGGACAACCCCCCCAAGCAAATCTGGTGTTGTGAAGTGTCTTGGTTGAGTTCAAGGAACATTTCAGTGATTATTGGAATGTAAGGTTTCTGCTATTAACCAGAAATCAGATGGATGTTTTCCCAACCATTCTGGCTAAATGCAGCCAAATTCCTTTCTTGTTATGGTGATTCATTCTACTGGACGATAGAAGAAATTTTTGGATGTAGGCCAGGTCATGCACGCTCATAATCATAAACTACATTCTCTGGTGAATATAGATCATTAGGTTAGTCTTTAGGCTTTTCAAAATTGACACAAAGATTCCCTTCTCTCCCCTGTTATGTTCAGTAACACAGTGCTTCCTTGGCCCTGGCATGTTTTAAGTATTTGTAAAATTTTCTTGGAGAAATGCTATTGCTCTGTAGGTGTCTTTCAAGAGAAATACTCTGATCTAGTCTATTCTGTGGGTTTTTGTTATTATTTTTTATAAATGTCATTTCTTTAAAAAAAAAAAACCAAAACAGTTTAAGTCCTTGTGTAAATTTAAAACTTTTTTTTTTTTTTTTGAAAATCAATGTGCTGTTGAACCTGACAGTGAGGTAACCTGGGCATTAGAGAAGCTTGGTCTATTAGAGTTGCTGTCTTCTGCAGGCTTTTTAGCTGCAGAATAGTGATGTCTTAGTAGTATATTGTGCTCTTGGTTAATACTGATTAATGACTGAAAACATGTATTTTTACTTGTCAGAACATAAGGTAAAGAAGATAAGGAAAACAATATTAAGTAGTAGTTCTCTTAAAAGTCTGTAGTAGTCACTTAGTCTAACATGGCTTGTACTTGTGCAGTGTTGATATAGACTTAATAATAGAAGCAGGAAAGAAGCTAATAATATGTTGAGAGGCTTAAGATATCAAAATTTATATAAACAATTTGAAAATTAAAAAAATGAGAATCCATGAGAATATCTGGGGTTTGTGGGCTGATAGAAATCACTTTTATCTTTTGTGGTCATGCATCTTCTGCTTCTTTCAGAAGGGTAGAGTGTACTTTGGGAAGGAATTGGTGCATGAGATGGAAAAACTCCACACAATGTGATTCTTCCCCTTCCTCCCCTTATTTGTTTTGGATTATGAAATAATACTGTGTGGAACCTTTTGCTCTTCAGTTAAAAGTTCAATAATAGGCCAAGTAGGAATTGAACAGAAGTTACAAAATCCCATTAAGCTATTTTTTTTCCTTATCAGAATATGCAGATGTGAGGGTGGCAAGTAGCAACAGCTATGGTGTCTGTACTGTTACATAGTGACAAAAGCTATGGTGTCTGTACTGTTACATAGTGACAAAAGCTATGGTGTCTGTACTGTTACATAGTGACACTCTTAAGTATTCATCTGTGGAGAGGATTGAGTTGTTCTCCACATAATCATTTTGTTGCTCAAACATTTGTATGGGGTACTTAACAGTTTAGCAGTAATATCTATCTATAGGAAAGCTGGGGAGTGTTAAGATGGGTCAGGGGAACAGTTCTAAACCGAAATAGGGGAGATTTTAGACTAGATATTNAACTGGATAATCTTTAAGGTCCCTTCCAACCCAAACTGTTCTATGATTCTTGTGGTTTTTTGGCATTGTTGGTTAAGCATTTTTAATGTTGGAATGGTAATTGTCTCTTTTTCAATTTCCATTACCTGCTCTTAGGATGTGTTTCAATCATAGGTGAGGCCTATGATTTTCCTTTATTGCTAGATTAATCTTTCATGTGTGGTGACCTCTTGATATTGTTGCCACCTTTGAGGATCTTGACTGTTCAGTATGTTCCAAAATACCATATTTAATTTGTTTTTACCTTTTAAAATAGTTTACCATTTATGACTGCTAGAGTGGGGGGATACTGATGAGACTGTGAGAATATGGTTGTAGGTGTTGGTGTCTCTACAGTTGCAGAGTTCTTAACAGCAGTAACTTATCTGACTTGTGTTTTGTCATTACACGTTTTGAAGTTTTAGTCATTAAATCTGTATGTGGTCATTGCATGTTTTTCTTTACTGTGGATCATGGAGTCTCTTCCACTGTAAACCAGCAGAATATTCAAGCAAGGTTTGCTGAAGTTCTCAAGAACTTGGAAGTTTAGTGTGCAAACATAAGAAAACACAACTTCCAAGTAGGACAGGAGAGGAATCAGCATTTTAGATTTGCAATGGTTGTTGTTTATTGTACTTAATAATCTTTTTCTAATGTATTTCAAAATGGCTACAGCTGGCAATTCAAGGAATAGTCAAAGAGTTATTTTTGCTTAACTGAAATTGTACTTTGCTTCCTTTTTTTAAAGGTGTATGGGTTCTCTTGGCAGTTTTCATATAAAGCCTACTTTCCTGTTCTCTGTAATCTACAGACTTTAATCTGTGTCTCCCTGGGATTCTTACTCCCACTGCTTTGAAACCATCTGCCTGTTTGTTCTAGTTGGTTTGTGGTGGGGTTTTGGGGATGCTTCTTTGCTTTTAAACTAAGAGGAAATGCCAGTTAAAGTTTCGATTTCAATTCTCTCTGCTCTGGCGTGCTGATGGTCTGTTAAGGAGGCAAATAAAAAGTAGTTAAGGTTGGGCTGGAGTTGGAGCAGTTTAAGACATTAGTGTTCCTTGCTGGCTGTGTTCATTGTAGTAGATGTGTGTCCTGCACACTTAAATTTTATTTTGAATTTGTGTTTCTGCCATGTTAACCACCAATTGTGGGGGGATTTGTTTTGTTTTTTCTCCCATATTATGGTCTTCTTCCTGACCACAATGTTTTGAAGATGCCCCTTTAGTAAATCCTTCTGCTGATGCATGATACGTATGTGTCACCAAACCCATCATTTAAAGACTATTTATGTCTTTCTGTAAAGCACACATGATAAATCAGTAATATGGTCTTTCAGGCAGAAGCATTTCACACAACCTCTGTTTACTTTGACACTTGATCCCTTGCAGCATCTCTCAAGCACATACTTGCATTTCTGTCTTTTTTCTTTCTTGCCTTGCTTGCCATAAGCACTGCTTCACAGTGAGGTGCTGGTTGGAGTAGTAGTTTTATAATTAAACTATGGGTTTACTATTGTAAATACACTCTTCTGCAGTCAGTCTTTCTCAGCCAGTTCCTACCATTGTGTACCTTCAAGGGATGAATACTGGAACTTGATGCAGGAGAATGGGATTCTTTATGCTTTCAGTGGCTATATTAAGTTATATCATTTCTGTACATATAGACATAATGTTTTGTATGTTATGAAGCATATTAATAGGCTTAATATGCTTTTTTCTTAGTAGCAAGTATTTCATAGTAAATAGTGTGTTGAAGCTCATTGCCTCCCTTCAGACTGAGGAGTATGCCGATAAGCTTAATTAGGTTTTCTTGTTAAAACCAAACAATGCTTCTTTCTTTGCATGTAGTTTATCGATGACCACTTTGGCCTGAAGAAACTGTGAGACTTCCTTGTCTTTTGTTATTAATTTACAAAATCCATATCTATACCAGTTGTACTCCTTAGAAAAGAAACAAAAATTCAGCTTCCTTGTCCCCTAATAAAACTGCAGTCGTGTGATTAGAATAGTGCCATTCCATATTTTCATTTTCTTCCCTTAACTTCCCTTCACTTGTGTTCCCAAGCATAATTGTCTTAGGTAGTATTTTTTGTATTGAGATTTTTGAACTCATGGGAATAACTTCAGAGATGCTATGAAAGAATGTTGTGGTTTAGCCACAGCAGCCAGTTATGCACCACTCAACTGTGCTCCATTGCTTCCCCCTGCAGTGGGATGGGGAGGCAGTTGGAGGGATGAAAGTGAAAAAACTTGTGTGTTGAGATAAAGACAGTTTAATAGGTAAAGCAAAAGCTGTGTGGACGAGCAAAGAAAAAGGAATCCATTCACTGCTTCCCATCAGCAGGCCAATGTTTAGGCATCTTTAGAAAGCAGGACTCCATCACACATAACAGTTACTTGGGAAGATAAGCCTCTTAAATGTGGAACTCTCCCTTTTCTCCTTCTTCCCCTCAGTTTCTGTTGCTGAGCACAACATCCTGTGATGTGGAATATTCTTTTAGTCAGTTGGGGCTGAATGTCCCAGCTGTGTCCCCTCTAACTTCTTGTGCACCCCTAGCCTGTTCTGCTTGCTGGTGGGGTGAGAAGCTGAAAAGGCCTTGAGTTTGTGTAAGCCCTCCTCAGCAACAATGTAAACATCCCTGTGTTATCACCACTGTTTCCAGTACGAATCCAAAACTTACCAACACCATACAGCTGCTCTGAGGAAAACCAGCTCCATCCCAGCCAATGCAAATACTAAGAGAAAGTAAAATAAGGTCAAAAAGCATAAGCCTGTTTAAAAAAAAAAAAAGTTTTTCAAATGAAAATAATTGACAGCCTCTAATACATCCTGCAGGGCCATAGTATTTACATTATTTTGATCATTATCTCTAACAGTCTGAAAAAACGTCTAGCAAAGAGTTTTAACCTTCACAGAGTAAAACCCTGAACTCTTGTTTCATTTCTCCTTGTTGTGCTTGATAACATCACTCATCTTTTCTACTGCTGAGCCTTTAAGCCAAAGACTGTTATACAAATCTGTGTCCAGTCATTTCCATTACATTGAGAGGAGCTTGTTCTTAAATAGCTTGTTTTCCTGTTTTTATTAGTTCAGCCCCTTACTTTGATTATTTCACCATGACTTCTGGGTATTGTTACTTATGACATATATCTTACTTGATTTTGCCTTTTTTTCTATCCCACTAGCCAAAGCGTGATTCTTTTAAACAGATGTACTTATGGCTTCGGTAAGTTTCTATGTTTTTGCAGTAGTCATGCCTCTTCCATTTCTCTTCAGTCAATCCTCAATCCCATTGTACTCCTGGAATATAGTGTTATGCAGGGTGGATCATTGACAGCTGTAAACTGGTGAGTTTCCAGTTGTTTGCAGGAGGTGGTTGGTGCTGTTCAGTGAAAGCAACATAGAATCTGTTTGGTTTACTTGTGATGGTAATCACTGATACTGTTACACGTACTTCATAAATTCCTAAACTTCATGGAATAGAGAGACTTTCCAGTATTGAAAGGGGGCCTACAGGAGGGTCTTTTTGTCAGGGAGTGCAGGGATAGGATAAGTGGGAACAGTTTTAAGCTGAAAGAGGAGAGATTTTGATGAGATATCAGGAAGAAGCATTTTCCAGTGGTGAGGCACTGGGACAAGTTGACCAGTGAAGTCGTGGATGCCCTGTCCATGGAGGTGTTCAAGGCCAGGTTGGATGAGGCTTTGAGCAATGTGATCTAGTGGAAGGTGTCCCTGCCCGTGGCAGGGGGTTTAGAACTGGATGGTCCATGAGATCTCTTCTGACCCAAGCCATTGTATGATTCTATCATCTTCTGTAACATAAATTTCTGCTGATATGATTCTATGTAGGATAGCTTTTAATGCACTTCAATTTTGACAATTGCGTTTAGGTAGGGAAGGGGCTGAAGTGGCAATTTTTACTATAGTTGGATGACTTTTTAGTTTCAACAAAGTAAAAAACAAACATTAGGATTTTTTTATGGGTAAGAGATATGGAGATACTTTATACTGAAAAACTTGAGGTAGAATGTTTTCCTTGTGTGTATCCTTACAAATCTAATTTTATAGATAATGTTAGAGTTGATGAAGGAAAAATCAGGTAATTATAAATGAGAACCCACAATTTGTCAGTGATTTTATTCAGGGGCAATTCTCTTTCTGCAGGGGATACTTTGTAGGGATGCTTTCTTGTGTGTCATCTTTATATGAGAGATCCATGATGTTTCTGAAGTGTTTTCAGTTCTAAAGGGTAATTTTCAGATGCTGTTCTACACTTTTGGACTTCTGTTGTAGTTAAATGAAAATCCAATCCATTTCTTTTGTCTAGCTGGTCTTTAATTTCCCTTATAGAGCCTGCTGTATATGCATTTCGACTTGCTTTGGAAAAGTCTTAGAAAGGATATTCTAGCAGCTGGAATAACCTCTTTCTTTCTTAAGCTTCCAAAGTTTTGTGTTTAAAAAGAAAAAAAAAACCCAACAAACACCTAGTTGTTTAAAAAGTTAATGTGATATTAAAGAGAACACAGATTGATGTAAGAAGCTTGAAAAATACTTCTGAGTAACAAAACTGAATTCTGAATGGAAAAGATAGGCAGTTTCAGCTCACAAAGTGTAGTACATTAAAGTCCCAAATGAACAAGCAAATAGCAAGATGATATTGTTCTTCTGGATCAGAATGTGCGGGGAGGGGTTTCAGACCACAGTAATGTGGCTGATCTTACCCATCTTCCAGTTCTTCTTGTCTTAAGTATACATAGCTCTGTTCCTCTCCAGGAAGTGTTCTCTCAAATCCATCAGTCCCCTTTTGTTTTGAGTTCTGTCAACCTTTTCAGCTGCCTTAGAAGCCCAGTATAGCCTGTCCTACTGATCTGCTTCTGTTTTCTTCTGGACATCTCTTGATTGGATTGCAGTTGATATTCTTTACCCTGATTTACAGATTTAGATGATAGGCTTTTGGTGATTTTTCCATTTGTAGGTACACTACTTAGGCCCTGAATTCCCTTTTATATTGGCATGGATGACAATACACATCAGAATGCTTGTTTATATTTCAGAGAAGGTAGCACAAAAGCTGGTAATGGTTTGGCGGGCAAACACATGGCTGTCAGAGT
The DNA here is from genome assembly GCA_013389865.1 of Piaya cayana. NCBI lineage: Eukaryota > Metazoa > Chordata > Aves > Cuculiformes > Coccyzidae > Piaya > Piaya cayana. The sequence continues at coordinate 115,664 of WAAB01015119.1, read as the reverse complement.
GACAGCTCAGCTCACTTTACTAAAAATCAGAGTTACTCAAGTGTTAGATCTTATTCCTGCCAAACAAAGGTATTGGAGGTCATCTGAGGATAGAACCATAGAACGGTTTGGATCAGAAGGGACCAGTTCCATCCCCTTGCCTTGGGCAGGGACACATTCCACTGGATCAGGTTGCTTCAGGAATAATCCCAGTATTTTTTGATAAGAGATACTGTCCGGACAGGGAGGGCAGTTGATGATTTTCACCTCAACTTCAGTAAGGCTTTTGACACTGTTTTCAAATAGTATGCTCAGGCTGACAAAGTAGGAGTTAGATTAATGGCCAGTGAAGTAGATTGAGAACTGGCTGAATGACTGTGTCTGTCATCAGTGACACAAAGTCAAGCTTGAGGCAGGTCATCGATAGTGTAGTTTAGGAGCTGATACTGGTGCCAGTACTGTGTAGCATCTTCATTGATGATATGGATGTTGGAGTAGAGTGTGCTCCCAGCAACTTCACAGGTGGTACAAAACTAGGAGGAGTTGTTCATACATCGCATGGTTGCATCTCCATTCTGAGGGATCTGGATAGGCTGAAGACTGGGGCCAAGAGCAATGTCATAAAATGCAACAAGAGCAGATGTAGGATCCTGCAGCAGGGAAGGAATAACTCCAGGGAAGCTGACCAGCTGGAAGGCAAGTGTGCAGAGAAGTAGCTTGGTGTGCTGGTGGACAAAAAAGCCAGGCAACTTCCTAGTTTGGTGGAGGATTACATGCAGGCTGAAGAAGGTGCTCTCTGCTCAGCAGTGGTGAGGCTGCATCTGGAGTGTCACATTATAAGTTTCCCTGTACAAGAGAAAGACAGACACACTGTGGAGAGCCCAGTGCTGTGCCACGAAGGTGATTAAGGATCTGCAGGCTGAGAGCTGGGACTGTTCAGCCTGGAGAATTGAAGGCTCAGGGCGAATCTTGCCAGTGTGAGTAGGGAATGAAGACGAGGGAATCAGTCTTCTCAGCAGTGCCCGCTGACAGGACAAGACGTAATGGGCACAAACTAAAAGTTATGATGTTCCTTTTGAACACGATAAAGCACTTCTTTACTGTAGGAGTGGTAAAGCACTGGCTGTCCAGAGAGATTGTGAAGCTGCCATCCTTGGAGATATTAAAACCCAGCTATACATGTTACTGTACAGTCTACTCTATCTGACCCTGCCTGAGCAGGATTTATTGTAGCATCAGTCAGAGAATCACGGCATGGTAGAGGTTATAATGGACTCCTGGAGGTCATCTGGTCTATCTCTCTGCTCAAGCAGGGCCACCTGGAGGCAGTTGCCCAGGACTGTATCCAGACAGCTTTTGAATATTGCCAAGTATACAAGACATTACAACCCCCCTGGGCAGCCTCTGCCAGGGCTAAGTCACCCTCACGGTGAAAGAAGTGTTTTCTCAAGAGATCCATTCTAACCTGAATGATTTGGTGATCCTATAGTTATTAGGAAAATGGGCTACAAAGATAAAGGATCTATAAAGTGTTGGAAGAGGCTGCCTAGGGAAGTAATGGAGTCAACATCTCTGGCAGTGTTTAAAAAAAAACCCCAACAGTTTAGATGCAGCACTTCAGGACATGGTTTAGTAGGCACAGTGTTATTGGGCTGATGGTTGGACTGGAAAATCTTAGAGGTCTTTTCCAACTTTAAAGAATTCTGTATAGAATCATTAAGGGTGGTAAAGACCTTTGAGGTCACCCAGGCCAACCATATATGTCCACTACTAAGTCATATCCCTAAACGCTTTATCTACCCATCTTTAAAATACCTCCAGGGATGGTGACTCAACCACCACCCTGGGCAGCCTGTTGCAGTGCCTCACAACTCTTTCAAAGAAGGCATTTTTCTTGTTGTTCAAACTGAACCTCCCCTGGTGCAACTTAAGGCAAATCCCTCTTGTCCTCTCACCTTTCTCCTGGGAGAAGAGGCCAACACCCACCTTGCTACAATCTCCTTTCATGTAGTTGTAGACAGTGATAAGGTCTCCCCTTAGCCTCCTTTTCTCTAGGATAAACAACACCATGTGAGGTTTAACTGTCTACTGACAGGAGGTGTCACAGAGAACAGACACGGAGTGCTAAACCATCAGTTCTTGCAGCAGACCTGTGTTGCAAGATGTAGTCCTTCTTGTACTGGAAACATGTATTGGATCTCTGCACTGTATCTCAGCAACTGTAAAATGAATGTAAAGGGAACTGTAAAGGTAGAAACAGTTGCAGTTTATAATAAATAAAAGCTACATTTTTGTCTTAAAATTCCTGTAGGGGAGGTATGGTAACAAGAACCAAATGTAGTTAATATGTGATGTAGAGTGTTTTTTAAGCTGTTTTATAGGTCTTGTGAGTATTGTTGGGATAGTGGGCAGGTGTCTAAGGGTCGTTAGTCCCCAGTCTGGGGATGTTACTCCAAAATTCCTAGCTTTCCTCTTCTGTAACCTGCCTTCCACCTTTTTTTGAGGAGGAGGGCTTTGTTCTCTTTTTTTTTGTTTTGGTAGCAGATGTCATATTCAAACTTCTAATGTTTCACAACAGGCGCAAATATGGTTTGCAAGCCAACTGCAATGCTGTTGAGCTATTTGGCTGTGATTGTGGCAGAAGCAGTAGCTGCTACTTTTCCTATCCTGCCTGCAACTGTGCAAAGAGAAAGGAAGGGTCAGTCAACTGCTTTAGAGAGATACTTTTCATGGGTGGCTCACAGAACAAGTTTTCTCTTGTCAGAGATACCTTAAAACCCAAGAATGCTCACCAACAGCTATAGAATTTGGTTTGCAAAAGGCTTTTTTTTTTTTTTTTTTATAGTTCTTTTTAGGTTTTTTTATATTTATTGTTTAAAGTTTTTTTTTTTTTTNCTGGGGCCAAGAGCAATGTCATAAAATGCAACAAGAGCAGATGTAGGATCCTGCAGCAGGGAAGGAATAACTCCAGGGAAGCTGACCAGCTGGAAGGCAAGTGTGCAGAGAAGTAGCTTGGTGTGCTGGTGGACAAAAAAGCCAGGCAACTTCCTAGTTTGGTGGAGGATTACATGCAGGCTGAAGAAGGTGCTCTCTGCTCAGCAGTGGTGAGGCTGCATCTGGAGTGTCACATTATAAGTTTCCCTGTACAAGAGAAAGACAGACACACTGTGGAGAGCCCAGTGCTGTGCCACGAAGGTGATTAAGGATCTGCAGGCTGAGAGCTGGGACTGTTCAGCCTGGAGAATTGAAGGCTCAGGGCGAATCTTGCCAGTGTGAGTAGGGAATGAAGACGAGGGAATCAGTCTTCTCAGCAGTGCCCGCTGACAGGACAAGACGTAATGGGCACAAACTAAAAGTTATGATGTTCCTTTTGAACACGATAAAGCACTTCTTTACTGTAGGAGTGGTAAAGCACTGGCTGTCCAGAGAGATTGTGAAGCTGCCATCCTTGGAGATATTAAAACCCAGCTATACATGTTACTGTACAGTCTACTCTATCTGACCCTGCCTGAGCAGGATTTATTGTAGCATCAGTCAGAGAATCACGGCATGGTAGAGGTTATAATGGACTCCTGGAGGTCATCTGGTCTATCTCTCTGCTCAAGCAGGGCCACCTGGAGGCAGTTGCCCAGGACTGTATCCAGACAGCTTTTGAATATTGCCAAGTATACAAGACATTACAACCCCCCTGGGCAGCCTCTGCCAGGGCTAAGTCACCCTCACGGTGAAAGAAGTGTTTTCTCAAGAGATCCATTCTAACCTGAATGATTTGGTGATCCTATAGTTATTAGGAAAATGGGCTACAAAGATAAAGGATCTATAAAGTGTTGGAAGAGGCTGCCTAGGGAAGTAATGGAGTCAACATCTCTGGCAGTGTTTAAAAAAAAACCCCAACAGTTTAGATGCAGCACTTCAGGACATGGTTTAGTAGGCACAGTGTTATTGGGCTGATGGTTGGACTGGAAAATCTTAGAGGTCTTTTCCAACTTTAAAGAATTCTGTATAGAATCATTAAGGGTGGTAAAGACCTTTGAGGTCACCCAGGCCGACCATATATGTCCACTACTAAGTCATATCCCTAAACGCTTTATCTACCCATCTTTAAAATACCTCCAGGGATGGTGACTCAACCACCACCCTGGGCAGCCTGTTGCAGTGCCTCACAACTCTTTCAAAGAAGGCATTTTTCTTGTTGTTCAAACTGAACCTCCCCTGGTGCAACTTAAGGCAAATCCCTCTTGTCCTCTCACCTTTCTCCTGGGAGAAGAGGCCAACACCCACCTTGCTACAATCTCCTTTCATGTAGTTGTAGACAGTGATAAGGTCTCCCCTTAGCCTCCTTTTCTCTAGGATAAACAACACCATGTGAGGTTTAACTGTCTACTGACAGGAGGTGTCACAGAGAACAGACACGGAGTGCTAAACCATCAGTTCTTGCAGCAGACCTGTGTTGCAAGATGTAGTCCTTCTTGTACTGGAAACATGTATTGGATCTCTGCACTGTATCTCAGCAACTGTAAAATGAATGTAAAGGGAACTGTAAAGGTAGAAACAGTTGCAGTTTATAATAAATAAAAGCTACATTTTTGTCTTAAAATTCCTGTAGGGGAGGTATGGTAACAAGAACCAAATGTAGTTAATATGTGATGTAGAGTGTTTTTTAAGCTGTTTTANTTTTTTTTTTTTTTTTAAGAGTCCTGTAGAGGTTGTTGCAAAGTTATAGTGAAAAGTGTGTTTATTTCTTCAGAAATGTATGTCCTTGCCTTTTTTTTTTCTTTTTCTGTTGGTGATTTGTAGGGTAAAATTTTGAGTCAGTTTGTAATGGAAGTATATAGCATAATATGTACTCTGTTTACATGGATGTTTTGTAAAGCTTGCCAATATTTTTGTGTTAAACTGAGAGTTTATGTGTATATCTATGGAACATGTTTGTGTGCCAGGTTTCAGTTAGTGTATCTATGTATTTTATTCCCTGTCAACTATGCTATGGCAAGCCTGTTTGGAAACTTGTCTGGTATTATTGTGGGTAATAGGGAAAATGATGCATTAAAAAGCTTTTGGTGATAAATTTGTGTTGGTGAGAGTTACTTGGAATAACTCACAGATAAGCTGAAGACAGAAGCGAAGTCAAGTAGTATAGGTTGGACTCGAGGTGTTTTCTGAGCATCTCTCATTTCAGTTATAGACGTATTCTCAAAGCACTTACTACCTTTAAGTGACATATCCTGTGTGCTAGCTTTTTAGAAAGTATGTAGTTTTTTCATTCTGCAAGTTGTTTACTTAGGGTTGCTTTATGGGGCATGTTGTGAGGCATTTCCTCATTGTAGATGCTTCGGATTCTTGGCAGCTGAAATAACAGTATTGCAGAGATTCCGTTGAGGTTGGAGAAGTCAAAAGACATTTTCATTGGAAGGACACATCATGCAGAGCTAAATATGGGACCTTTTGTACATGGAGACTCAGAGGAGAAGTAGTTTCTTCCAAGAAAAAGTATTGTTCCAGTTCAGGGGAGTGAGGTTGCCGAAGATTGTAGCTTCTGTAAGTGCAGAGAGGTACTGAAGTAGGGAATCGATAAGCAGCAACTTTGATATGTTATACAACAATATTCAGTGTTTGCATTTTGTCACTGGTATCTCTTCATCTCCTTGCCAACACTCAGACTCCATGTATTTTTCTTGCTGTTTAGTTCTATGGTCATAAAAACCTCTTCTTTATCTGTTGATTAGGTCATTAAAGCTCTGCCCGCTTCCTTTGCTTTGTTTCTTATCATTGCAAACTCCCTCATGTGAGCTATTACTTGTTTGTCCCAAACTCTTAATGAACTTTTTCTTTACCTTTGTTTTTTTCTTTGGCTTTATGATTGCCAGATGCTTTTCAGTTGTTAACAGCAAGTCTGGATGCCCTGTAAAACAAGATTAAAAAGCAACTTATTTCTTGCAGTAAGGGAGAGAATGCAGTCCCACAGTTTTGATATCTCTTTTGAGCTTCAGATGAGCCTTGATAGCCTTTTGTTCTTCAGTGTTTCCTTACCTGTGTTTTGAAACCCTTACAGCTGAACTTCTGTTGGAACAAGCCAGTGAATAGTAAATTTTCTGCTGACAAGTGCACTGGTATTTGTCAGCTGTGATTCTCCATTATTGTGTCTGATTTTAAGATGCCCTGAAGCCAGATGACAAATTAACAGCTATTCTGGAGCACTTTGTAGGATGGAGTAATTGATGTGGGCAATGGGTAAGCCCAACAGAGGCCGATTGGTTTATTGTCTTTTTGTAATTGCCATGCCCTTCCTCTATGAGATCACATGTCAGATGGATAGGTTACCTGTTAACAGAAGACAAGGGGGAAAAATAAAAAAGCATATTGTTGTCATCTATAAGAAGAGTACCTCCTGGTTTTATCTGTGGCTGGAAACTCTTGATGCGGATCTGATAGAAAAGGTAGCTTTGCCTTATAGTAAGTTGAAACATTTGCAGTTGGTGAGGGAGACAAGACTAGAGAAAGAACAGGCTAGAAAGTAGTTGAATATTTTCACAAGTGTGGTGAAATTTCCCCCTAGAGTGTCTGGAAAAACTGCCTGAGGCGATTTCAGAGCTATTAGGAATTACCTTAGAGAATTCATAGAAGATCTATAAGGTTCTAGAAGACAAACAGGAAACCAGTACTTGACTGAACAAAAAATGGAAAAAAGGAAGACTCGAGGTAATCTAGAACCGTTTCTGTTTACTATATTTCTGAAAGTACTGGGAAAAGTATGTGTTCTATAAATCAAGGTAATAAATTAGAAAACAGATTTAACATGAGCCCATTTTGGGTAATTTAATACTTGGCCACTATTAATGGTTGTCTAAACCTATTTTTTTCAAAACAGAAAAAGGGAAATAATTACTATTTCNTTTTTTTTTTTTTTTTAAGAGTCCTGTAGAGGTTGTTGCAAAGTTATAGTGAAAAGTGTGTTTATTTCTTCAGAAATGTATTTCCTTGCCTTTTTTTTTTTTTTTTTTTTTGGTGATTTTTAGTGTAAAATTTTGATTCATTTTTTT
>WAAB01015119.1:0-107324 GCA_013389865.1 Piaya cayana | reverse complement strand
CATGCCCTTCCTCTATGAGATCACATGTCAGATGGATAGGTTACCTGTTAACAGAAGACAAGGGGGAAAAATAAAAAAGCATATTGTTGTCATCTATAAGAAGAGTACCTCCTGGTTTTATCTGTGGCTGGAAACTCTTGATGCGGATCTGATAGAAAAGGTAGCTTTGCCTTATAGTAAGTTGAAACATTTGCAGTTGGTGAGGGAGACAAGACTAGAGAAAGAACAGGCTAGAAAGTAGTTGAATATTTTCACAAGTGTGGTGAAATTTCCCCCTAGAGTGTCTGGAAAAACTGCCTGAGGCGATTTCAGAGCTTTTAGGAATTACCTTAGAGAATTCATAGAAGATCTATAAGGTTCTAGAAGACAAACAGGAAACCAGTACTTGACTGAACAAAAAATGGAAAAAAGGAAGACTCGAGGTAATCTAGAACCGTTTCTGTTTACTATATTTCTGAAAGTACTGGGAAAAGTATGTGTTCTATAAATCAAGGTAATAAATTAGAAAACAGATTTAACATGAGCCCATTTTGGGTAATTTAATACTTGGCCACTATTAATGGTTGTCTAAACCTATTTTTTTCAAAACAGAAAAAGGGAAATAATTACTATTTCACCTAAATAAATCTTAATTTTGAATGCTAGGCTTGTTCTAAAATCAGTTGGTTTTCGAGTTCGGACCCAGCACCATATAATCTGTACTTCCAGCTTGGAGCTTGCTGTGAACTGAACCAAACCTGTGGCTCTTTTGGTGTAGCAGAGCAGCTAGGAGAATACCAGAACTCTGGCTCTGGTCTTGAACCTGCACCAGACAGATGGAAGTGGACTCAATGATCTTAAAGGTCTTTTCCAACCAAGCGATTAAGTGAGAAAGGCTGATGCCCCTGTTGTCTTATTGACTGGGATGTAGCCTTCCTCAAAAGGAATTTTTGTTTGTTGCCTTTCACCTGTCCATTTGGCTGCTCCTGTTCTAGATGGGACTACTGTAAGGTGGATTTTTAAGCTAGGCAGCAAGATGAGGCTGGAGAGGTGCTGCAGAATGGCCGGCTGCCAAGGGGGAAGCAAGGGAGAAGAGGCACCTGGATCTGTCCGAGGTCCTGAACTGTTCAGTAGCCTCACTGACAATTCTAATGTTGGGACTGAGGCTGTAAATGAAAAAGGCCTTAGGGGACACAAAACTAGGAAAGATGACAGCTATACTGAAAATAACAACATCAATAAAGGCTTAGTGTCAAGCAAAAAATTATTAAGCGCATTTAAAATCAAGAGTGAGTAAGTGGGCAGGCACAAGTTCCTCGTGACAGGTTCTGTATGTTGTATGGCATTAGAAAGTGAGTGTGATTCAGTAGTGTCATGCTGTTGGATTGCTTCTGGTTTGTTTTTTTAGTTTCCACTATGCCTAAGAGAGATTCCCTTGTGCAGGGAATGAAGTAATTCTTGACCTTTTCTTTGCAGTTCAGGATTGTGGGGCTTATTTTGTTTATCTGTCTTTCCCTGCCCCCCTCCCGCCCCCCTTTTGTTTTCTCAACAAGGATTACTACCCAGGAATATGAGAGAACAGTGAAATTAGACATCAATGATGTAAATGATTTGTGGTTTAGGCTGAAGCAACTGAGACTGCTTAATTGGCAGAAGGCTCATTTCTTTGCAGAATTGAAATAAATTCTAGCTATCCTTGGAAAAATAAAAGGAAACAAATTGATTTTTTCCTACAATGAAGACATGAAAAAAAATAGCATTTAATTGCTGAAAGGGCAATTTAGATAAGATCTTACAAAGAGCTTGCTAGTACGATTACTTAGGATATAGTGGGATTGTGATCATTGAAGGTGTTTTAATATCTCCACAGTGAAAACACCTACCAGGAATGAAGTGGAATTTGACTATTCCCGTGCTGGGCCAGGAAATGGAAAGGTCATTTCCAGAAACTGTTTTGCTGGTCAAATTACATTTTAGATTGCCTGGGGTCATGCACGAGTTTTCTGTACCACTGAAGTTTGGAAAACCTTGTTAAAGATCTTGTACGCAGTGTCCATGCTGGTCCATCTGCACAGAGAAACTGTTGATTGTTGTGTGTAAGCACGTTCTCTGTCAAGTGCTTCTTAGTATACCTTGGGCATTCGTTATATCCAAGAAAGTTGGGATGGATTCAAGTGACTGACTGGTCTTAATATATGCATGTATTTTAAGTGTGGTAGTTTTCATCCCTTGTTCTCTTGTTAGCTTTGTGTAGGATTACAGGTTTTATTTTGCTGGCTAATTTGCATAAAATTCTGTTCTTATGCCTGAATTTGCTGCACGTTTGCTGATCCAGATGGTGAACAGATGAAAAGCTCAGTATGTGTCTCCTTGGAAGTGTAATCAGAAACATGGCATGGCACCAAGAAAAATACAAAACCTGGAAAGATGGGAAAAAGGGTATTGTTTCCATAACGTACCAGCACAATTATTATGGAGTCAAATTTTACTTTAGTATGTAAACAAACAGTGAGGGTCGAAGAACATTTAGGATTGGAAGTGACCTCTGGAGACTATGTAGTCTAACCTTCCTGCTCAAAGTATGATCAACTGGTACAGGTTGCTCTGGGCAGTGTCTGGTTGGATTTTGAACATCTTCAAGGATGAAGGATCTGTAGCCTCTTGGGGCAACCTGTTCCAGTGGTTGACTACTGTTACAGTTCTTATGCTTAAATGGCACTTGTTTCCCATTGTCTCACAACCTGTCACTGGATATTGCTCAAAGGACTCTGTCTTCATTGTATCTACTCTGTCCCATCAGATATTTATCCACATTCAGAAAATTCCACCTTCTTCCCCTCAAAGTTTTCTCTTTTCCCAGCTAAACAATCTCCAATTGCTCAGTTTCTCCTCATACGACAAATGCTTCTGTCCCTTAAACATCTTAAAGGCCTTTCTCAGGACCCATTCTAGTAAGAGAGTCTCTCTTGTACTGTAGAGCCCAGAAATGGTCATGTTATATCAGAGGTGGTGTTGCCAGTGCTGTGTAGAGTCTAAGGGCAAACTCCCTCAACCTGCTGGCTTTTCCTAATCCAGCATAGGAGGCTGTGGGCCTTTGTTGTTTTGGGGGCAGTGTTGGTGGTTTGTGTTCAGTATGTCCACCATGAAGACCCATAGGTCTCTTTCTGTGAAGCTGCTTTGCAATAAGTTGGCTGATAGGTGTGTACAGGAGCCTGGGCTTATTCCTCTCCGGATGAGTTACTTCATTTTTCCCTTTGTTAAACTTGAGATATCTCTTATGGCCCATTTCTTAAGTCTGTTGAAGCCCCTCTGAATAGTGGCACAGCCCTCTGGTTTATCAGCCACTCTTTAAGGTTTTGTACTGTTGGCAGACTGACTTTTGAAGATGCACTCTTTCCTGTTATTCACAACTCTTTGACCCTAGTAGTTACGCCTGTTTTCAATCTACTTTTAATTATCTTGTCCTTCATCAGTTTGTATATGAGGATATTGTGACTGACAGTCTTACTTTAGCCTTAATAAAGCTGAAATAAGCAAAATCCACTCTTTTCTATTCATGCACTAAGCCAGCCTGCTCATTGTAGATAGCTACTGCATTGGTCAAACGTGATTTCCTCTTCATAAATCCAACCATACTATTCCCTGCCACTGTCTTGTCCTTTGCATGTTTGGATCCCACAGCATTCCCTCTTGCCCTTCTTGATAGGGATGACACTTGTTTTCTTCCAGTTCTGAGGAACTTATGCTAATCAATGTGGCCTTTCAGAGACAGAGAGTGGCCTTGCAGTATCTTTGGCCACCTTCTTCATCTGTTGCCAGGTGCATTTTGCCAGGTCCTGTTGACTTAAAGTTTTCCTAATGTGAGCTTCCTGGCTGTATTTGCTGTTTAGCTGGACACAGCATGACTTTGATAGAAGTATCCTCCCTAAAGATGCCCTAGTTGTTGAACCAAAGCAAGCAAGTTTTAAATAAATCCACTGAGTTCATTGGAAGTCTTACAAACTTCAGTACATTACTACACAACTTACTAAATTCACTCATTTTTCAGAGGTGTGAGCAAAGATTTAATCAAGTGTGTTGGAATGAGTGGGTCTCAAGAGGGCCTACATGAAAGTGGAAGAGGGACTCTATCCAGGAGTGCAGGGATAGGATGAGGGAGAACAGCTTTAAGCTGAAGGAGGGGAGATTTAGATTAGATGTTAGAAAGACATTTCTTTTCCCCGTGAGAGTGGGGAATAGGTTGCCCAGAGAAGTTGTGGATTCTCCATCCCTGGAGGTGTTCAAGGCCAGATTGGATGGGGCTTTGAACACCTGATCCAGTGGAAGATTTCTCTACCAATGGCAGAGGGCTCAGACCTGCATGATCTTTAAGGTTACTCTGATCCAAGCCATTCTGATTATAATGCTGTACCAGCTCCTGTGACCTTTGGTAATGAATTTCAGAGAAGCAAAGGTCTGAGGTCAGACAGAAGTTGAGTAGTGCTTTTGTTGTTCTTATTCATCCTTAGCAGCAGAAACAGAATAGTGTTTTTTCTACCTGCCAGTTATGCCTTTAGTTTAACAGCCTAGAAGAGTTTCTGTAGATGGGACACTTGTAAACAATCATAATCACTTAATGACTTGGTTTAGAAGGGACCTTAAAGATCAACTACTTCCAGCCCTGCTGCCATGGTCAGGGACACCTTCCTCTAGGTCATGTTGCTCAAAGCCTCATCCAGCCTGGTCTTGAACTGCCTCTAGGGTGGAGTCGTTCAAGATACAGTAATAATGTTAATCCCTCTTTAATAACTCAGTAACGGCATTGTGGAACCAACACACTCAACACACAAAGCTTCCTTCTGAAATTTAAGATTATGAATTGCATTTCTGGACTGTTGTGACTTTGAGTGAAGGCGCTCTGTTTGTGTATCCTTAGGCCTTTTGAACACAGGAGGAGCAGTGGTGTTGAGACAACCGTGGGGTGTCACCCTAGTAAATACAGCAAATATTGCAAGTACTGGCTAGTGCCACTTCTGATTTGAAAACAAATACAGTAAGGATTGTTTTCCTTTTTTTTTCTACTACAGATGCCACAAAGTCAAATAGAAGTTGCAGTCTTGTAATTTAACAGTTATTTTACCAATTTTAAATTGTACAGCAATCAGTTGTTCCCTCACCCCAGCCTTTTTCCCCTCTCTGGTTCAAAGTAGTTGTCCCATATTCCGTGATTGAACATGTGAGTTCTTTGCTTTTATTCACTGCAGTAGCACTATTTATTTTTATTCTGGGTCCGTTTACCACAAGTATTTTCTTGTCAAGGTATCTTCATATTCTACCCTCATTTGATTTACACTTCCTTTGTGGTCCAGTTCAAAACTGCTGATTTAGTCTCAAATCTTAAAATGGCTTGAAGCAGTTTGCGGAAAACTAAGATTTACTGATAAATCAGTATTTGGTTTGTGTGAACTAGGCGCTATCAACAGCTATGTTAAAAGGCAAAGGCTGAAGGTCTTCCCACATTGGAGGCTGATTGTCAGTATAGAGTTTCAAGGCTCTTACAAATGTCAGCTTACAGCTATTTACAATTGTTAACAAAAACCTTTATTAATAATTTACCTAAAAAAATCCAACTGAGCTGTATCAGGTCTTGCTAATCTGCAGGCAGTAGAAGTAGGCTTATAATTAACACATGTGGTTTCCAACAGGAAATTACTCATAATCTGCTTAGTGTTGTTTTTCTTGAATATACTTGCCTATATTTTGTCCTATCTGTTTGAATTTTGAAACCTTCTGACATGATGGTATGTAACAGCAGGACAGTGGGTGACTATACATATCTTTGTTATGTAAACATGTAAACTTATTTGTATTAAATTATGATTAGTAATGATAGATTGCTCAGAACTGTTTAAATTTTTTTTTAAAAAAACCTCATTGACACTTATGTTATAATTAATATCTTACTAGTTCTGAAATTTTATTTAAATGTGAGGGGAAGTGTGCTTCCCAACAAAACTGCTGTGATTTCAGCATCTTTCTAATTTTGTTTTAATTAAAAATAGGGAGATAAAAGTGAATTATCAGTATGGCATTCCTGTACCCAAGTTGTTTCCATGTAAAAAATTGTTGAAGCCCAAAACTTGCTGAAAATGACTTTGAGAGTGGAGTGACTAGAAAAAAATTATACTTGTGACATCTTTAATGACTGACGTATTACTGAAGGAGATGATAGCATCACTACTTTCCCTCTGTACTTGGCAGTGGTGAGGCCATACCTTGAATACTGTGTTTGGTTTTGGGCCCTTCAGTACAGGAAGGACATTGAGCTGGTGGAGCATGTCCAGAGAATGGGAACAAAGCTGGGAAAGGGTCTAGAGAACAAATCTAGTCTTACAGGGAGCAGCTGAGGGAACTGAGATTTAGTGTGAGTAAGAGGAGGCAGATGAGAGACCTTACTGCTCACTACAGCTACCTGGAAGGAGCTTGTAGCCAGGTGGGTGTTGATGTCTTCTTCCCAGTACCAAGCGATATGATGAGATGAAATGTCTTCAAGTTGTGCCAGGGAAAGTTCAGATTACATATTAGGAAAAAATTCTGTACTGTGAGAGTGGTGAAGCATTGGAAGAGGCTGCTCAGAGAAGTGGTGGAATTACCATCCCTGGCAGTGTTAATAAAATGTGACACTTTGGGCCATGGTTTAGTAGGAATGGTGGTGTCGGGCTGACAGTTGGACTGTGCGATCCTGGAGGACTTTTCCAACCTTAATGATTCTGAGATTCTCTGAATCCAAAGAGGAAGTAAGGCCACTGCTAATCTTCCCTGCTTGTTATTTGGAGAGCACATTGTTTAGGTATCATTGACTAATGGAGCTAGTCTGTAGAATGGTGGACATTCTGTTACTTTAGTAATGAGTCCAGTCTTAGTGGGAGGGGAAGAGAAAGGCTTAATATGCGGGATTTCTAGATGTTTATAGGCACACAAAGAAATACATGCGGAAATGTAGGGACTGGTCCTGTGAAGAAGTGTCTATAATGTTTGCAGAAGTTGCAAGGGTTTTGGGAAGCAAGATGTTTGTAATACCTTGGCAACTTGAGTGAGTTACTGTAGTTTTTAGAAAGAAAAAAAAAGTGCTTATTGAGTTGTACCTGGTAGATGCAAGTTGTATTGTGTTTGAAAAGCATAATTAACAGCACAACCAGATGAAGAATAGTGGAAATTCAATTTAGATGTTGGCAGGAACATGTTTTCAAGTTACTCTGGGTGACATAGGTCTGCCATTCGGTAGCACTGGGAAGTTGCCAAATTTTATCTGGAGCACAGTTAAAAGTGTGACCTTGGAGACATATGAGGCAGTTCTTTTTCTACTCAACAGCAAATAATTAGTACTAATTGCAGTTTTGGTCAGTGTGATTTACTTGTAGTATGGCCTGAGACAGACCAGAAGTCCAAAATAAATTGACTCTCTTGCTTAGAGAGAAAGTTTTCATAAAAGATTTTTTTCCCCAGAGCAGATTGAGTGGCTGCAGAATGGAAGGGCCTGCACTGTTCTTTGTGTTTGACAGTAGAAAAATTAACTGCATAACTCTACGAAGGAAGAAAAACTTGTCCAATGTAAAAATAGCTAAATACTGAAACAGCCTATGGAGTTCGATTGTAGCAATTTGAACATGAAAGGTTGTATGAAATTTCTTCTCCCCACTTCTTAAATAGGTTGTTTGTTGAATCATAAGAGGCACCTCCTATGCAAGGACAGACTGAGAGAGTTGGACTTGTTCAGCCTAGGGAAAAGAAGGCTAAGGGGACACCTTATAGCAGCCTTCCAGTACTTAAAGGGGGCCCACAGGAAAAGCTGGGAAGAGGCTGTTTGTCAGAGGGTGCAGGGATAGGACAAGGGGGAGTGGTTTTAAGCTGAAAGAAGGGAGATTTAGACAAGATATTAGGAAGGAAATTTTTACTGTGAGGATGGTGAGGGACTGGAATGAGTTGCCCAGAGAAGTTGTGGGTGCCCCATACCATGACCAGGTTGGATGAGGCTTTGAGCCTCAGCGGTCTCGTCACAGTGCAGGAAATGGAACTGGATGATCTTTAAGGTCCCTTCCAACTCAAACCATTTCATGATTCTTTGATTTTTAGATGTTTAAACTTTACGGTGGGAGGAACCTTAGGAGCCAATCTGGGTTTTCTTTATGAATTTACTGGAATGGGTGAGGGGTTCCTGCTCATGGGATCCCTTCACTTAACTCAGGATAATAGTAGTTTTCCTTAGAAGAAAATATGTCAGCTGATTTGTTTCCGTGAGAAGTGTCTTGATGGGGAATGTACCTCCCTCTTTGTTAACAGATGAAGATGGGAAAAGTGATACAATTTCAAGCAGGCAGCTTTTTGGGGATACTCCACAGGGGTTCTTTAAGCTTGTTTTCTGAGAGTTGTCTGTTGGTCAGATTTTGATTTACAGCTTTTGACTGTTGGACCGTGAGACTTGTACACTTTTGCAGTCCAGGAGCAAGTAGCAAGCCATGTGGTTTAGTCCCTCAGCGTTTTTATTTTAAACAATGTTGTTTAAGTAAAATTGCAAGGTTCTCCTGATTCTCAGTCTCTTTCCAGTATATTACCTGAAAGTCTAACTTCTTACTTCCTGTGATTTACAAATTCCATAGTTCTATGTTTCCAGCTAATCTGAAATGTGAATTACTTGAGCACTGTTGAAGTGGCATAGAGGAGTGTCAACAGCTGTTGCTCCAAGTCCTGGGGAGGATGAGCTGCACAGATATCTGCCTGTTTTTGCAGAGGGCTTGTGAACTGAATGGAGAAGGTTAGAATAGGTTAAACAGCACACATCTTGATCTCTGTGATGATGACAAAACAGTTGTGTGTGGTGTCTTTTTTTCCTCCATGGTGTCTTTTTTTTTTTTNTTTTTTTTTTTTTTTTTTAACTGAGTAGTAAAATGGAGGAGAAAAAGAATGTGATAGCAATGAGGTGTGGGCAGAAGAGGATTAGAAGAATGTGAGTTGGCTAGAGCTGTAACATAGAGGGATGCAAGCAAAAAGTCTGTGGGCTGAAGGTGGGAAAAGTCCAAACAAAAATTTAAAAAGCTGTGTTCAGAAGTTGCAGTTTCTTCTACTAACTGAATTTTCTGCCAAATGATGAATTCTTAAAGCTTCCTTTTTGTCGTGGAAGGCTTGAATCTTCTGATACAGACATCACAAAATGTGTTCTGTACTATCATATTATATATATTACTAAGAATCATCAATAATTCCTGCTTCTAGCATTGGTGTGGCACTAATGGACTTGTAATAGAAACAGTAGGGTAAACCAGCATAAAATACAGTTGCTTGGTTTTTGTTTTTCTTGTCATAGTGTGTGTTGTGCTTAAATTGATCATAGTAATGCTGTTACTTCAGTGGAGGATTAGGAAAGCATAATTTTAATGTTTGATATTCTTATTTATACTATGAAATTCTGCCTGTGTGTGTGTTTCCTTTGCTGAGGAGAAAAAAAGTCTAGAGGACTTCTAACATGGTTTTCCCCTGCTGCTGTTTACTGTGGGGTGTGAAAGGGAGTTTAGTTCTCATGTTCTCATGGCTCTTTTCCTTTTTTTTTTTTAGAAGTAAGAAACTCTTTAGCAAGAAAAAATTGAAAAGGAAACAGAAGACTAAATTGAAAGTAAAAACACGCAACAAGGTAAGTCTGTAACTAACCTGACAAAGTCCTGACTCAAAAATGAAAGTAATTCCATTTGAGAGAAATTTTTAAAAAAGCTTAACTAGCAATTTATTTGTTTAGAGAAGATGATAATAAGCCAGGATTGTTTACTTGTTTACTGTGGTTTACATGGCTATGATATGGATGTTCGTCATCTTCAACTGTTTGCTAGTAATGTTCAGCTTGAAGTGGCATGAACAGCATTTTTGTTTCTTTGGTTCTGAAACTGTAAATATAGCTAAACATGCTGGTCTTAACCAATGGCTAGACATGCATTGCTATTGGGGCTACAGCTGCGAAAAGTTCTCTCCATGTTGGCTGAAGGAGAATGGGAGCATTCAGTGGCTAAGGAGTTTAAAGCTGTCTCTGAAAATTCCTCCATAATGGAATAGATAACTTATTCATTTGTAGTAATATTTTCCCCCTGTGTAACCCCTGTCCCCATCACTTGAAATATATGGGAGGAATAAAGTGACCTTCATAAAAATGTTTACTTGTTGCAGAGAAGAAATCTAGGCAGAAGGAAGAGTATTTTAGAGTACTGCTCTGATGTCTCTGTTAGAGGGCTCACAGCAGGCAGAGTCTTCTTGCTAGGTTCCCATTGTAGTCAATATAGAGAAAGCAGCTCATTTTGTGAATGTCTCAGAACCACTGAAATATCCAGTGAAAACACTTTCTAGTCAGTTGGATGCTCTAGTAATACAAATAAACTTTAGGTCAAATTGGCCATCTTATCCTTATTAGACAAACCTCATGTAGCTACACTGTCTCAAGACAGATGACTTTGGGAGGGTGGAGCGAGCCCTCTATCTCTTCATTAGGTCTTGCCTTTTTGGATACCTACCAGATTGTTCTGCTTATCTCAAGCAGTGCAGCTCCACACTATAGTACAGAAGGGTCTTATCTTCACTACTCTTCCCAGTACCGTACAGTGAAATATTTCTGGTCTAAACCAATTTTTAAAGCCCTTTCTTCAGTTGTTATGACTGTAGAAGTTTAAGCCCCATTCCCTTCATGATCTTATCAAACCCACTGTCTGCAGAAAATTAAGTTGGAATTTGCAGAAATTGTGCTTTCAAAATAAGGTAACTCTTAAGTTTTGATCTTTGTTACTATGTGAAGGGAGCCTTATCTTTCTGGACAGTGGTGCCCTAGCTGAATTGCCTAGGAGGAATTTAAATCTAGAACTGCTGTTCTTCACAAGCTTAACAGTCAGATGTTCTTCTTGGATTTAGTTGCATTGGATAAATGGATTGGCAGGATTCTTTCTGAGTGTGGACAAAGATAACATGGACATATTGAAGGCTGATTCTTGTCAGTAGATTTGGCACTAATTGATCATCTCTGCACTTCATCCCTAGAGTGTGTTACTTTCATGACTTTTTTTTTTTTGTATTATGAACAACTTCCATTTGAAGTATTAAGTGAGATTTTTCTGCCTTTGAAAAGCATAATGGGTGGGTTTTTTTCATATCTTGTGGTGGTTCCTCTATGCCAGACAGACTTTGAGGCAGGCCAGTGTTGAACAGCAGAGCATTGATATCCCATCCAAGTTGCTTAGGTACAGAAAAGCACTCCAGCTTATTCCTGCATGATAGCAGGAAATTGTGTATTTCCTGAAAGATGTACTTGAGAGAGGAAAGATAAAATCGGCTTTATATCTTTAGGCTATCAGACTTTGTTTACTGACAGAGTAAGGTAGGTTTGGTTTTTTGTTTTGGTTGTTTGTTTATTTCTTGTTGTTAGTTTATTGGAGTTTTTTTACCCTCATATACTTTTCAGTGCGTCCCTCCACAGTTACCAGTGCAGAATAAGCCCAGTGATAATTTTTGTACTGGAATATCTAGAAGCAGATAAGTTTATTCTCAGGAAAAATGTGCTTTTGCATTTGAACCCTTTATAATAGTATAGATTGAAAAGCCCGTCTTTATGGGATATTCTGAGCAGGAGAACTTGTGAACATCAGGGGTTTTTTTAAGACCCAAGGTCTTTTAGTCTGAACAGAGATGGTAGCTTTCTCTTAACATGCTTGGTAGAGGCAGGGAAGGCCTTAATTTAAGAATAAGCTGAGGGAGCCCCAAAATTTGTTATTTATATCCTACACTTACTAAAAATGATAATTGAAGAGGAAAGAAGTCATTGAGCAACTGGAAGGAAATAATTTCCACCATTTAAGCATTACATGTTATAATATTTTCAACATAGTCGGTATTTCGTGCAGCCCAGTACTTTGAACCTCATTCTGTTTCTGAGCTGGGGTCATGTTGTGATCATATGTGTTTGAATTACTGTTAGTTTTGTATGTTGGTGTTTTGTATGTGGGTGTTATGTGTTTTGGCTTTACAAACTTAGTACTGAGTAGACTGACTTACACAGAAAACAAATACGTGATGATTAGAGGTAGGTATAGCACCTTGGATCTGCTCCTCTCACTGTGTTTTTCCTTTTTTTTTTTTTTTGAGAGGAGGGGAGAACAGAACTGTCATGAGAAGATTGTAGGCAATGTAACTTATTTAACCCTATGAATATAGCCGCTTCTGCTTCTTCACCCCTTTTGCCCCCTGGAGTTTTCCCACTTTCCTCTTAACTCATAAAAGTTCTGAGAGACTAGATGAAAAGTCAGAGTTCACAGTCCTTTGCTATCGTAGCATAATTTGAAGAACACTGAAACATTGGAGTCCTCCAGAGACAGAGGATTTACTTCCAGTAATAAGTGTCTGCCTGTTTACATTATGCATAAGTTTTAAACACTGGCTTGTTTAGCTTAACAAATTGAAGGAATAGAACCTTGGGAAAGGGTGGATCCTGTAGCAGGCAAATTTATTAGAGCTAATGATTAGATGTATAAGGTGGATAACCTGGAATAAATATTTGTCTCATTAAAAACGCATGTGGCTTCTCAAATAATTTGGCAGTGTTTTCAGTGGCATTTTTTATTATTTAGTGCTGCAGCCTCAAGAGGGCATCCCTTTCTTAGAGAAGTTTGAACTGTTCAGAGAAGAATTTGGTGAGGTTCTGTGCTCTGTTAGTCATAAGTTAAATCAGATGGTGGTTATAGCGTTAGCTATCTGTATAGTCTATTTCCATCATGTCTGAGAATAAACCGTTACTGCAATCATCTGGTTCAAGAGGAAGGAAATTAGTCAGACAGTGAAATATATGTGGATTTCATTAATTGAAAAAAAACCAGCTTGTTTAGATGTGAGACAAGTGTAAAGGAAACTGGAGTGTTTTGGATTTCCCACTTCTTTCCTTGACCTCACTGGGATGTTGCAAAAGGTAAACAGAGAAGAGCACTTGTTACTCTGGTGTCTCTATTTTATGAATCTGTGCCATCTAAGCAATTCTACGTAACGCATCCTTCCATTTAGCAAGGACCACATGTCTACAAGGACAAATCACACATGAAGGTATGGGCATTTGTGCATCATTCTCTCTAAGACAGCGTCTTATCTTTTAGAAAAAGTTGACACACAAGATATGAAATTTTACCTTCATGTATTAAAACTGTGTTCATCATTCTTTTCTTACATTGGTATTACAGTTTCTCACACTTGCAGTTAGATTTCATTATTCAGTAGTTGTGGACTGAATTGTTCTTTTTCAGTGTCTTCTAAAACTTCAGGAGAAAAAGGCTTTTCTAATTTTATCTTAAATGTTTGGAGAATATTGTCATCTTCTTGTTTGTCTGTCTAAAATACAGAAAACTTCTGTGAGAGATTTAAGTTTATTGCTTTTTCAGACTCTATTTTTCTAAAAAAGGCTTAGTTCTTCTGACCATTGAAACGACCTTAATTGCTGTTACCTCGTCTTGTATGGTTTGAGCTGAGAATCTCTTTCAAAAGTTTAATGCTACACGTTTTGAAAGACTGACATGGTGTTTAAAAATTGTTCCTCCTTTCCACCAAAAGTTAATTTTAGATGTTGTGTCTAGCCCAAGTAAATCTTTCCAGCAGTCAAGACAAATGATGTGATGAATACTGAGTATCTATTAAGTATGTTTGAACACCTGGAGGTGTTCAAGACCAGGTTGGATGAGGCTTTGAGCATCCTGATCCAGTGGAAGGTGTCCCTGCCCATGGCAGGAGGGTTGAAACTGGATGATCTTTAAAGTCTCTTCTGACCCAAACCATTCTGTGATTCTGTGTTTCATCATGTATCTTAAGGTGGATTTTTGATTTATGATTACACCAAATGAAACAGGAAAGTTTTCAGAATGTCCTACTTCATTACAGCTTATATGAAAACCACTAAATCAAAGCATGTAATTCTGTTTTCCAGTCTTGAAGCTCTGTTCTTTTTGAAAGTGATAGCAATCTCTTATTCTGAGAAACCAAATCCTTTGGGAGACAAAAAAAAAAGTAGAGCCTATCATCTTGTCTTCTGCTTATATATCCCAGAAGCTGGGCGCCTAGTCATTCTTAAATATAGTGAGTGCTTTGGATTGCAATGTTCCAGCAGCCATTATGAAAAGGGCATTTAGAAGTGCAGAGAAATGGTTTTTCCTCTTCACCTTATCCACAGCGTCACAAAATTGTTTGACAAAACTGTGGATATTAATGCACTTAAAATCAAGATAACAAGCAGGATGGGTGTGTTTCTTGAAATAATGTCATGCATAGCTCAAGAGCAGTCTGGTGGGTTATTAATAATCCTAGATCTGCACAAAATTATTTGATTTACTGGGTTCTTAGAAGCTGATTAACATTTTTGCTTAATGTTCATCTGTTGTCCTTGACAACATAGACCTAATTTGTGTCAACAGGAAATGCGGTATCATCAAATGAATTGTTGTAGGTTAAAATAAACTTTGTTAATTTGGTATAAGGGTTACTAAGTGGGTAGAGCAAGTGGTTGAATTTTCAGAGATCTATTTACCTCAAAATCTGTGACCTCGTAGCAACATTGTGCATTTGGTATCAGTAAAACTGGTACGGCCATGTAAAAGAGTGACCCAATGCCATGGCTCTCACTAGTTGCAGAAAAGAGAATTTCTAGTTGATGATGGAAGGTCCCAGTTTCTAAACTCAGTCAATGTGTCTGACTGCAGGTAAAGTTATGGATCTGTTGTAATCTGGAAAGGAAAAAATTTGCCTCATACAGATGAAACTTCTGATGTCTGTTTTGAATCCTCTCCAGTACCGCTATCAAAAAAAAAAAAAGGCAAAAATGAGGGTAGGAAGACAAACTGCTAACTGAATGTTAGCATTAGAGGGGCAGAAAGCTTTTCTGATTTTTTTTTTTAATCTACTCCCTCTCTGCCTTTTAGAAATCTAAGAAAGTGATGTTTATACAACCTGCTCGTATACCTCCACTTTTGAACAGATGTCTGTTTTGAAGACATGGAAACTCTAAGTGCTATAGTTAAAGCCCCTTGGAGAGGAGCAAATCAGTCACAAATAAATCATCAGTGCTTTTTACCTTATGGTGAAATTTGCAGAGGAATAGAGATAACAGTGTAATCATTGGAATTTTCCTTCCTACTTTCTAACTAGAAACAATGTGTGTTGTCCTTCAGCACCTTTCTTTTCCCTTGAGACATGGTAAGCATTTGTATGCTCATATATTTAACATCAATTCAATGGAGGGGTTTTTTCTCCCTCAAATGAAAAACACTTAACAGTAAAGGTCGTAATTATCCTTGAATTTTAACTGTTTTCTACAACCCAACAAGTTAATATTCAATGAGAATCATGGAACTGGAGTGATTTGGGCTGGAAGGGACCTTAAAGATCATCCACTTCCAACTCTCTGCCATGGGAGTACAGGTACAAGGCCAGCATTTTTAAACTGATAAAACCAAGTAGTGAATTTCAAACTTCAGGGATATCATAGAATTGCTACTTTTTTTGCCAAGTCTGTAACAGGATGGAATGTGAGATGCTTTTAGTTTCAAAGAAGTTGCCATTCTCAGAGATAAGCTATTGTGAAGGGAAAGTGGAGGTATGAAATAAGAACTGTAAACAGTGAATTAACATCACAACTAGGAATTAAACTCTAGTTCTGAGTCATATATTCAAGTGCTACAGTGTTCCAATAGAGCAGGGTTTTCTGGAGAATGTTGTGTTGTGCTAAAGCCTGAGTAGGAGATTAACATCTACAACTATAGTCTGTGCACTGCTGCATTAGAGTGAGGCACTAAGCACAGGAAGGTAGAATGGTTCAAGTGCTTACTGCTTACAGACTAAAGCTTTAGGTAAGTTTTTAGTAGTTGTAAAGTATTGAAAATAAGGAAGGAGTTTATTTCTGAAAAATACACAGCTTATTAACAGGCAAGAAAGCATACATGGATTTGGAGCATTGTGATGTCTAAAATTATCTGGTGGTTTAAACAATTTGGCCAACCAACTTCAAAAAAGGCAACAGAAGATGAAGAACTTACACTATTTTGGAACAAAGCTTAGGCTGAACTCGTGACAAGAACTGGGATGGAAACTTCACAGAAGTTATTATGATATGTGATGCTAATTAGATAAGTGAATTCAGGTAGAAGTGTTTCAGAGGATCCAGATACTTTTCTCTTCTTGGAACTGTCAGGAAACTAGGAAATGCATAGTAAACTTAAATAATTTTTTAACTTGTGCAGTTCAGCTTAGTTAGCTTTAAAGCTGAAAGCTGATATTGTATGTTTGCCTTAGCAGCAGCTGCAAGAACTCTTGGGGTATGCGTATGGCTATTTGACATGCAGAAGAGTCATGTGTTATCACTGTTTAGTTTTCTCGTGCCAAATACATTTTAAAGTACGTAATAGCTCATTAGCATTGATATCAGTCCAAATCTGTTTCAGTGCAATTTGATACTGAAATAACATGAGGTTGTATCCTGGGTTTTTGCACTGCTTAATGTTTTGTGGGTTTTTAACAGCAGCTGTATTATTTGAAAGATATTCATCTTGAACAAGGATTAAACTTGTCTTTCAATCCATAATGATGGAAGTTCTCTTGGGTAAAATAGGCCACAGAGAAAACCATTGCTTCTTAATGTTTTAGGTTGCAATAATTTTGTAGTAACAATGGAAAGGAAGGATTTGCAAAGATTTGCCCATACAGTTAGAGTAATACCGTAGTCAAAAATAAAAGGAAATATAAGAGGACTCTAACTCAATGTAACCTAGTGCTTCTTGAAGATTTGCTTCACATATTCAAGAAAATTTGGCCTGTTCTCTTGATCCAGGCCTTCTCTCCTTATGTGGTCTTTGTGTCTTGTGTCTATAGCATAGACCTTGATGGATTTTTGTTCAGTAGTTTGCCAACTGGGTTTTTATTATCCAAGGCATCCTTCTGAGGGAGTTTTTGAACTTGCTATCTCTTTTCATGTTAACACAAAACAGCTAATGGTATTTTTAATATCCAATATGAATTTGGCAAAGATTTTTATGATTTACCAATAGATTGAAATTAACAACTATAGTAACAAATAATGCATTTTAAAATTTAGTAATAATAATAATATTAAAAACCCCAAAGAAACCAACTAATCCCTGTTAAGAACATAAACCCTGAATTGTGAGAGTCTTTTGACTGGTACAGGTTTGCATCATTCTGTAGCCTGAGCTGCTCTCGTTTCCCATCTCAGTTTCCTCATCAGATTATGAGAGGTAGAGACTAAAGCTAGATGTGATATATTGCAGTTTCTTCCTGTTCCACTTTTTTTCCCCCCATGCCTGATGTATAGTTAGTACTTCAACAGGAAAGTTCAGTCTCCAGTTTGAGAATCATTTGGTTGGCCAAAATTATTGGGACTGTTGAGATTGTTACTTGTATTTAGCAGAGCTTGAACCTTCTACTAAACTCTAAATCTAATCTTGTTTTTCAGACTGAAAGCCTAGAGAGTACAATAACCATACCAGATATCAGATTACATAGCAACCCTTCAGCTTTTAATGTTTACTGCAATGTCCGCCATTGTGTGTTGGAGTGGCAAAAAAAGGAAGCATCTGTATCTTTGGCTTCAAAGAACAGTGTACAGAGTGGGGATTCAGACAGCGATGAAGAGGAAGAATCCAAAGAGCCACCTATTAAACTCCCAAAGGCAAGTAACTAAATACTGCTTAGAATTTACGGTGTCTGCGATCTAACATTTTTGTTCTTTGTGGGGAATAAAGAATAGCCTTTTAAGCTAGCTGGTCAGAAAATAGTCCATGTAGTCTAAAATAATTTGATTTGATGAATGAAGAAGATAGATAGTCCTGCCTTATAATTAAGTTTAAAGTCAAGTAAATGTCAAGTTAATATTTAACTTGTGCTGCTTTATAAATACCATTACTTGAAAATAAAGTGAAGCCTCATAACTCTACACAAAATACAGATAAGACAACTCTTGCATCCATCACTGATCGTGATAAAGAACGCTTTCTCTTGCTTTGCCCTGCAGAAGGGATAAATCTTACTATTATTAAAAATCACTTGCTGGAGTGTTTCTAAGATGATTTGCTAGACATAGGTGTAATTGCAGTAACTTGATTATTCTTACTACTCTAGGGTTTTTAGTCGTTCCCTTTTTTGCCTTTGGTACCTTTCAGCACTGGTAACTGTAGATAGTAATGCACATGAAGATTTTGGACACTATGCTTTAAAAGTTAGGGTAGGTTTTTACTACCTACTACTTCTATTCTTATAGTAGAATTAATGATGGAATGTCAGAAATAATTTATATGTGAGTTACTGATTTAATTTTTTAAATTTGATTCACCTATTTTGTACTATATAGCCACTGTGCATTCAGTTTTGCTCATTGCTGGCTTATTAATGCTATAAGTCCTTCCTTTTGTTATTCTTCTGAGTCTAAAATCGTGTTGAGTCACTTTCCTTGTTTGTATTTTCTCTAAAAAATGCACATACTGAAATAAAAAGATTGTTGAAGCAGTGGTTATGTGGAATGATCTAGTTGCTTAGAAAATTAGAAGTTTGTAGATGATGTCATTTAGATATTTTATGAAAGGTAAAGTTGGCACTCTAGGAAATTAGAATTGTGGAATGGTTTGGATTGGAAGGAACCTTTAAAGATTACCTAGTTCCAACACCCCTGCCATGGGCTGAGACACCTTCCCACAGAAGTCATGGATGCTCTGTCCCTGGAGGTGTTCAAGGCCAGGCTGGATGAGGCTTCAAGCAAGCTGATCCAGTGAAAGGTGTCCGTGCCCTTGGCAGGGCAGTTGGAACAGGAAGATCTTTAAATTCAAACATTTTATGGTTCTATGATATGTATATATTATATATGAATGTGTATATGTATATATTAAGGTGAAGAGACCTGTTTTAAGAAGCCTGCCCAGTCTGTTGATCTTGGCTGCTAGAAAAAACAATCCAAAACCTGGACAGATCAGGCAAAATCCCAGCAGAACTCTCCATTATTGATTCCCACTGTCATGAAAATGATTTTCTCTGCGTTGTTAATTTCTGTGCTTTCTCCAGCTGCTTCTGTCAGCTGCTGGATGAAGACTTCTGCCTCAAGATTGGGAAGAATAGAGTAAGCTTCTCAGTTTCTCTCAGGAATACTGTCACTGAAAAGAAAGGGTATTTCTAAAAATGTAGTACAGTGTATTTTATTTTTTAGCCTCCAAGGTCGTAAGATCATTAAAGTTGGAAATGATCTCCAAGGTCATCAAATCCGGCTGTCAGTGAACTTGATGATGCTGAGCTTAGGAATCTGGAGAAACCACGTGTGCTGTTATTTTGTTGACAGGTTTTGTTCATTGTAGATTCCAGACATGTGTTTTCCCCCTACTCCATTGAAGATCTGAAATGTGAAGTGCAGTTTGCAGGAAAATTGTTTTTGCACTTTGAAGACTTGATTTGATTATGTTTCTCTTTTTCCTCCAAAAATCAAACAGGTGGTAAAATAACTTCTGAAAGACAGGAATCAAAATAAGTTGAATGACAGTAAAGAGAGTTACCAGGCATCCAGTAGAACTTAGAGCTGACTGTCAGAATAGATATGTTTTAAGCATAAGTAGCAATTCTATTGAGGACTTTATTTATTTTCACTTTTCAGTCTTTTTCTTTGTATTTTACTCAGGGTGTTGAACACTTTAGACACTGGGGCTGTACTCTGGAGACACAAAGGGGAGTTCTGAAGATACAGTTGCTTATTTTTGTAATGAGTTAAACCTGTTCATTTTTCTTCTATTCTTGTCATTATTACATCCTAATAGAGACCTTCTAGTATTCAATGTAGGCCTTTAGGAAAGATGGGGACAGACTTTATAGCAAGGCCTGTTGTGAAAGGACAAGGAGTAATGGTTTTAAACTAAGAGAGGGTAGATTTAGACTAAGTATAAGGAAGAAATTTTTTGCAATGAGGGCAATTAAGCACTTTAACAGGTTGCCCATGGAGGTAGGGGAGTACCCATTCCTGGAAACATTCAAGGTCAGGTTGGGTGCAACCTGATGTGATTAAAGATATCTGGGCTCCTGCAGGGTGGTGTGACTGGATGACCTGTAAAGGTCCTTTCCAACACAAAGCGTTCTGGTACTCTGTACCAAGTTTGGGAGGGAAGTGAAAGTAACAGTCAGTGGAGGGAAGTATAATTGTGATCCTAGAATATTCAGGAATGCTAAAAGAAGGGAAAGATAGGAGTGGCTGTAAGTGCTCTTACAGAGGTTGTATTTGTTGGCATAGGGCATGTCTGTGATGAGGACATATGGATTTTTAATGACAAGTACATAATCTTTATTTTCTTACATTGTCACAGGAACAATATGAGAGGTTTTGTAGGGGAAAGTACCAGCTGTCTAATGTATTGTCATTCTAGTCAGGAAGTTGGTTTGCAAGCCGGTTCTAGCTTGTTGCCTCACATTAATGAACAAGGAAAAGGGAAGAAGTGAGGTCTGCGTGTGTGACCTCGACAGAAATTACAAGGGCTCAGAAGCCTATGTCCAAAACATGTTAAGTTTCCTTATTTTTTCAGGTAACGATTCCTCTGTTTAGGTATTCTTTTGCATATAGCATTATTTCTTTGTAATATTTGCCCATACAGTTGTGTTAGGTACATTCTAGATTTCAGTTCTCTTTTGAATTACCACTGCGTTCTGTCTTACGTTTTTGTTACTCAAATCATTGTTTTGTTCTGTGAGCACTGGGATATGCTTTTATTGGTTAAGATCCAAAAATATTACATTAATGGATTTTCTGAAATATCTGTACTACTTTAGATCATTGAAGTTGGATTATGTGAAGTCTTTGAACTGATAAAGGAGACAAGATTTTCTCACCCATCCTTGTGTCTCAGGAGTCTACAAGCCCTACTTAATGTGCTCCAGGGCCAGCAACCAGAAGGCCTGCAGTCAGAGCCTCCTGAAGTCCTAGGTAATACCTCATCTGTTATTGTATTTGCATTAATATGCATCTGTTGTTGTATTGTATGAAAGAAAATGGTTCCTAGCAAGTGATTGAGATAGTAATGTGCTGGTTCTTAGCAGAGTGACATGATTCTCGAGTGTAAATTCCTTTTGGTGCATGTAAGCAGTACTTTGTCTGCATTAGTCTTCTGTAGAACAGGAATTTTGGCATGGAAAGCTCTGTGTGTGTATATACATATATGTGGTATTTTGTTGCTGTGTAATGCTGAATTTCATTGAAATATATTAAACCATAGTAATTGTGATTAATTTGTTTTATAAAGCTATAAAATACTAGATTTGATTGGAGGGATAAAAATGGTAGTTGGACAGTTAACTTCTCTGGCAATCTGCTGCTGTAATCTATAGCTTAGCTATTGAATGTTGTATTTTACAGAAAGCTGTTAAATAAAGAGTCAAGATTCTCACTTTTATTTCTTCTGGCTGTCCATAATTTTTCTTGAAAATGCATTTTGCTTTTAATGATATTGAAAATAAGAGTTGAAATCCTGATAGCTTTGAATGTAAGATTGGTTACGTCCTTTTCCAATTCATAGTTTCTACTGTTCTATAGAATTGAAAGGAAGGCAAAGCTGTAGCATCTGTTGTTTAAAAATAGAACCATTAAAACATTTAACTTAAGAGTTTCTGTTTTCCTGTGTTATGGCTCAACGATTTTCTGTTTCAAAAGATGATAGGGATTTGTTACAGAAAGCTTCTATTTTGTGTTGATGCATAGTGTTAAAAAGCTTTGTGTTAGAAGGCTTTGTGGTTACTACCTTATCAAAAAAATCGAGGTGGATTTCTGTTCATACCGTGATTGTTCCAGATGTTCAGCTGTTAAACAGAGCTTGAAAAGAGGCATACAATCAAAATTTTTCAAGCTTTGAATTGAAATGCTTGTTTCTGAAAAATGACATTTGTTTCAACATGGGTAGTTGTGATAAATATTAGACAAGGTTGATCGATCCTTGCACGTCATCTTGGGGGTGAGGTATGTTGAATAGACAGATAAAGTAACTCCTGGCCTCTTTGTTACTAATGTATTCCTCTCTAACAGAGTCTACAGGAGGCCATGGAGATGATCATAGGGCTGGAGCACCTCCCATATGCGGACAAGCTGAGAGACTTGGGGTTGTTTAGCTTAGAGAAGAGAAGACTGAAGACACTTTCTAGCAGCCTTCCAGTACTTAAAGGGAGCCTGTAGGAAAGCTTTGGAGAGGCTCTTTATCACAGAGTGTAGTGGAAGGACAAAGGGTAATGGGTTTAAGCTGAAAGAGGGGAAAGTTAGATGAGATATTAGGAAGAATTTTTTTTCCTATCATGAGGCACTGGCATAGTTGGCCCAGAGAAGTCTTGGATGCCCCATCCCTGGAGGTGTTGAGGGCCAGGTTGGATGAGGCTTGGAGCAACCACTTCTAGGGCGAGGTATCCCTGCCTATGGCAGCAGAGTTGGAGAGGACCTCAAAAATCATCAAGTTGTGATTATCAAGACTTCACATTTTCTGGCTGAAGAGGATGATGTAGGCCTATTTAAATGGGGTGCTTTCTTTTCTGCGTGGAAATAGGGCTAAACTTAATAGCAAAGTAAAGATGTATCATGTGTTCTCTATCTTTAATTTCCCATTGACTGGCAAATCACTTGGTATGATTTAGTGATTTAACTGCTGTGTTTTTGTCTATAGAATCCCTGTTCCAGCTTCTTCTGGAGATAACTGTCCGTAGCACGGGAATGAATGACAGCACAGGACAGTCCTTGACAGCACTTTCCTGCGCTTGCCTCTTCAGTTTGGTAGCTGCATGGGGAGAGACAGGAAGAACGTTGCAAGCCATCTCTGCTATCCTCACCAACAATGGCAGCCATGCTTGTCAGACTATTCAGGTCTTGCTCTAAAACTACTCTGTATCTGGGAATTTTTGTAAATTGTGTACATGAGTTCCAAAATGTTCTATTATATAAATTCAGTTAACACTTGTTCCTCTCACTGTTTGTGGTATAAGAGTAGCTATTTCTTTGTCTCTCTTGAGTTGAAGATCAAACAAAAAATAGTCATGTTTTTCACTCATTATTTCTTTTCCCATTTAGGTGCCAACCATTTTAAACTCTCTTCAGAGGAGTGTACAGGCAGTTCTGGTGGGCAAAATCCAAATCCAAGACTGGTTCAGTAATGGAATAAAGAAGGCAGCCTTGATGCACAAATGGCCATTGAAAGAAATATCTGTAGATGAAGATGACCAGTGCCTACTTCAGAGTGATGGTTTTTTCCTCTATCTCTTATGTAAAGATGGGCTTTACAAAATCGGCTCCGGATATAGTGGGACAGTGAGGGTAATGTGATTTTTTTTTTTCTTCTTGACTAATGAATGGTAATTAATATTTTAACTTCTACAATATCCTGTTCCCATTGAGAATCTTTTGTAGCTTGCTAATGATCTGCATTTTTGCAGTTTGCCTGATTTTTTCTGATGACTTCTATGGGAATTTTACAGCATTTTCTCTACTATTTTTACTTTTCAGTATAGTTGCAGACATTGTTATTTAGATGACAAATTATTATATATGAAGTGTATTTGTTAAATGATTGGAATTCTTTGCTTTTCAGGGACATATATACAATTCTACATCCCGCATCAAAAACAGAAAGGAAAAAAAGTCTTGGTTAGGCTACGCTCAGGTAGGTGAATACTTAAAACATGTACCCCTCCTTCCCATCCCTCATGACTAACTTAAGTAGTAACTTTAAAATTGTGTAGGATGAGGAACATCTGACAGTACTGGCGTATAGAAAGGAGTTATGAGAAGTGTCATTGATTTGTGTTGTCACTTTTCAAAGCATGATGGTTTAATGTGTAAATTTATGAATTGTGTAGTCAACTCTTATGGGATTGTTAAATAATGAAGTTGGTGGATGTAAAAGCATGCTGATGCAACAAAATAATGTAAAAAGCATACTTGAAATATCTACTAATGAAAATAAATTTATTTTAAAACATTTTCAGTAAAATAAGGAAGTACTGTTTTGTTTGAGGAGGATTGAGGGTGTGTACACCGTAAGTAGAGGTCTCAATGTTATCGCTGGAGAGTTAACTCTATTTTGGCATTTTGATTTTTTTAGAGTTAGCTTCTCTGGGATATCAACCACTTTTTCTTACGCCTTTGATGTTCATTATAAGAATAGTGAATTTTTTTGGAATCCTGTTATTACTACTGTGTGCATGCTCTCTCAAAAAAAAATCCAACACCGAAACCCCTCAAAAATGAAGTTTCAGAGAACAATTAATATCCTTTATTTTTTAGCTACTGAACAACTTTTATCATGTATTTACTATTTAATGAGTGAAATAATTGTCCCAGTGTGAAATTGTGTGGTCCTTGCCATGATTTTGAAGTGAAATTGTTCATTATAAGTATATATTCTGTTACTACAATTATCATATGGGTAAATATACATGTGAAGTCTGATTTTGTTTATGCAGATCACCAAAATGTAAACTAGTGTGATACAAATGTGCGTGGAGGCATTTGTTCAGAAACCTGGTTTTTCAGTTTTGCAATGAATAGGAACTATCCACTTTCACTATACAGTTACACGTTTGGACATTCTGTACACAACTATAGATATACTTGATGTGCTTGTAGAGGTGTATGTACTCACACAGCTATTGTATCCAAAGTCACTGCTAGTTGGAAGAATGTCACTCTGGGCAGTATTTATAGGAATATGTGTAAATTGCATTTATTGCAAAGTGTACGTCCATAACAGAGGTAAGATGTGCCCACAGTCTTTTTCCCTATCTCAAGTGCTTGGCTAGGCAGGCTAAAATTCAAATGACTTTTCTTACTTCATCGAGTAATTTATTTTATACTGAAGGTTTTCTATCTGTTTTAATGCTCTTTTTTCCCCTAGTTTGTGGGGAGAATTCATTCCTGGAATTCATTTGAATCTTCTCTTGATTTGGATAGTGGGGACAAGTATGTGGTTTTTACTGTGACTGTGTCTTTTAACTATAATTGTATACATGAACAAAGATAAGAATTACTAGGTGTGGCCTCAAAAGCTGTATACAAGTATCAGCACACTGATCTACAACATGTAGAATGTACAGAGCAGGGTGTCAGATTCCCAGGTTTTATTGCAGAACTTTTAAGTGGAAAAAAATTAACAAGTGAAGCAAAGTTGATGTAAATTAAAAGGTTTCTGAAATTTTTAAACAGTACCTAAAATCATTACTGCTTTTTTTAATTTTTGACAATATTCTGTGATGCATTTGAGAAAATTTAAGAATATTTTCATACCAATATATGTTTTTACTCTCACCAGGGTTATTTATTATATAGAGATGCGAATAGTCACAGTATGACAGCCATAAGAATAAATCCTGAAACTCTGGAACAAGACGGTACAGTTGCTTTGCCAGGTATGAACCTCCAGATATGAGAAGATGGTTATAGTTTACTGTTAACATGCTATGTCTTTTCAGGTAAGCAGAAGAGAAATTGAGTTAGATTTTAAGATCACAGACTGCTTTTTTTATGGCTTTGGTTTGCTGCATTAGACCAACTGCAGTATTTCATTCAGAGGTCTTGCATCTTCAACTGCTGGAAGACTATTGCAACATTTTAGAACATAGTCATCTTAATTTTATGACTCCCAAGACTTTAACTTCCTTCTTAAAGAAACTTTATTTTGTCCTCACTTGAACTTTGAGCATTTGGCTTAGATATGGCTCTGTTTCCAGTGTCTATTACGTCTAGATAGTTAGAAATGATGACCAAAACCGTTTGGTTTTTAATATAGGTAGAAATGCATCCAAAAAACCAATGGATGCTAATGAACATTGATGCACCATGCTTCTGATGTTTAAATTGGTGAAGTTTTTTGGTTTTGTTTTGGGAAATTTTTCTGATAGTTCTTGTGTTGTCCCTGAAGAGACTTAGAACTGGGACTTCTGTTTAGAAAACAAGGATGTTCCTGGAACAAGCTTTAAAAGCATGGTGAAACATGTTATTTTAGCCACTCATGTAGATGCATGAAGGACAGTATCTCTTGATAGAGTAGTGACAGACTTATTCTGTAGATCAGAGGAACGATTGTCTTGCATCCAGTCATGAATAAGAAGGCACTGACTGAAACCTCAGAAAAATTCTCTAGGTTTTTTATATTTGAAACAAACACAATAATTTTTTGATAAATGTATTGTAAGGACTTTCAGGAAGTTGAATGAGAAGTGGATTTCTGTTTAAGCTGCTTGTTCTTTGTGGGACTGTAAAAGAAATTTATGTTGAGTGAGAGCACATTCAAGGACCTGACAAATTGCCTTGTAAGGCGATTTTTTTAATTCTTTCATCTCAAGGCAATTTATTCAACCAGGAGGGTCCATTGAGGTCTTAATTCTGTTACTGGTAATAAGCTCATCAGTACACTTTGTGCAAGTCTTGGAGAAACACTCAAGCAGGTTTAAAGTCTACATGTCTGAGCTGTTAACTTTATTTTTGTAAATCTTGAAGAGTGTCATTCTACAAGACAGCCAAAAGCACAAATTAAACAAGAGCGTTCTTTCTAAACAACAGTGTATTAATTTTTCAGTGCAAAAGCAAATCTTATAACTGTGAGAATACGCATTTGGAAATCTGTTTCACACAATTGTATGTCATATGATTTGTGATGGTGTCAGAGTAGATGCTAGATGTCTTGAACTACAGCCCTCTGTATTTCAGCCCTTGAACTTTGCTGTTTTATTTTCTACACATTTATCTGTGTTGTGTTGTTAGCAGTGGTGTTGCTCTCTTTTGACTAGGACAAATTCTGTTTCCCAGTAGAAAAAAAGACATCGAAGTGGGGGAGGGTATGTGACCTGTCCTGAGGAAATCTGAGTAGGTATGTAATTCTAAATAGTAGTGGCTGCCCCACTGTAAACTTAGTGACTTGCAGCATGTTGTAGGTCTGAAAACACACACCGGATAGAACTAGAGGGCAGTAACTTTGCTAACAGCTGAACGTTGGTATGGTTCCAACTATTTCTTTCTCATTGGTGTGGTATTTAGGCATGGCTCTGTCTGGAATTAATCTCTTTCAAATGCTTGGGTTGGTGATAATGCATTTAAATAAGCTATTCTTATTTATTTGTGCAGGATATTAGGAGTTCATTAGGAGTTGTGATTAGGAGTTGATCCTAGCTAGAAATCATGTGAGCTTAAACTCAGTGAACTATGGAACATGATGCTCTTTCTCAGACAGTAGACTCCACTGCCTTCTTGAAGCCACAGACTTCTGTTTCAAAGGGCAGCATTTCTACCCTGATAGATGATCTAGCAAAGAGGACAATGTATCTGGAACTACCAGACTCTTGTCTGCATTTTTGCATCCGCTGTCTCTGCCAAGATTTGTACCATGTCCTTGAGCTTTTGATCTATCTTCCTAGTCCACGTGTCATAAAAGAATACCCATATTCCATTA
This sequence comes from Piaya cayana, assembly GCA_013389865.1. NCBI lineage: Eukaryota > Metazoa > Chordata > Aves > Cuculiformes > Coccyzidae > Piaya > Piaya cayana. The sequence goes on along the minus strand of WAAB01015119.1, from coordinate 79,863 downwards.
CATTTTCTTAGTGATTGAACCTGAATTTACAGACTAGTATTTCCTCTGGACCGTTTTTTTTAACAGTAATATTTACTACATGCCTTAGAGAAACACTGCTGTATTCAGCTGCAGTGGTAGGTACATGGTGTATGTTTTCATTGGTTTTTGAAATTCCACATGAAATTTCCCATGGGTATCTTGGAGTCAGGACTACTAACTTAGTCTGAAAAATAGTGAGGGTAGCCTAAGCAAGCTCAAGAGTTGTTAGCAGGCACATGAAATGCTGCATAAATACAGGAGGTGATGCTTGATAGTAATCATCTCCTGAAGCCTCTGAGGTGGCAGTGATTAACGGGTGTCTGTGGTTACCTATCTTAAGTGAAACGTAAGGCCTTTTTTGTTACAGAAACCTTGGTTATCTTCGTTCATTGTGTACTTATATTTGATCATAAGAGCTTCTTGCTAGCTGAGACACTACTATCCTACTTTTTGCAGATATTCATTTACCTTCACTTCTCTACTCTGATCATTTGATAATTAGTTTTGGTCCCGGATATTATCTAATCTGAAGAATGTGTATTTTTTTTCTAACAAGAAAAGCAAGCATCCCTGTTCCAGATTTCCATTGCGAACACACTTACCAAACATGTAAACAACCCTAAAAAATATTTACTGGGAGACTTGTCTCATGAAATTACTCAAGAAATAAGCCAAACAGTGTAATGTAGACCCAGCGGTGGCCAATCCTCCTTCCTTCATGTGCTTAACTGCGCATGTAATTTTCAGCCATTCAAGATATGTTAATACTTAAAACTTTCTATAACCTTTCTGAAATGCAATTTTGAATATTTTTGTGACTTCTTTTCAAATTATTGTCAACTTTCTTGTTTCATCATTAATATCTCTTTGCAACATGGAGAATTAGTGACATGAACTGACTTTGGTCAATAAATCCGGGATTATTTTTGAGAACATGATATTTAAAACTTCTTATGTTCTCCATCCTACTTGTTGCTTACCCTCTTTGTTATTTGTACCTTCCCTAAAGAGGAAGGTTGTCTACTTCAGGTCTGTTACCTCAAGATATGAGATGGCCACCTAATGCCTATTCTGTTCCTGGTAAGATAAAATATTGGACTGGGCAGTAGAACAGAAAAAAGTCAGCAGCTTTGTGGATTTGTGAATAATGTGATTTTTTTCCAGGTATATTATTTTTAATAAAACACTCCACATAGGTAGCAAACTTGCTGGTTCTGTTGGAAGGATATTATTTGTGCTTCATCTACTATTAAATTTGTTAAAGTGACTGCTACTGGGTCTTTGTTTCGGTTATGAGTAGGTGCTTAGAGTATGAAGTAACTGTCCTGTAGTATTTTTGGAAGTGGTCTCTTATCTGTGTGTAATCAATGTAACAAGCACCAGCTGTATAATAGCAATCTCTCTAAACAGTTCTGTCAGCAGAGCAGAAAGGGAAGAAGAGATGATATAGGGGCATGCTTTTAAACTTGTAGAGAAAGCGATGTATGGTTTCTTTCCCCACTAAAGTGGGTAGAGTTCTTTCCCTGCCATTTTTTTCTTTAAAGTAGCTGGCCCGTTTTCAATAAACATGTGATATTCAAATATATGCTTTATAGTTTGCAAAAAACTCAATTTTGAATTAATAGTTTGACATTTATAAACAACAGAAAAATGAGATTAGTAGTGTAAAGCTTGACTGTGTCATTTATTTCTGCAAGGTTTTTATGCTGGACTGAGGAAACTTTCATTTCAAGATGATTGCCCTCATTTAATAAAAAAAGAAGAGTCTTTGGGGAAATAGACAGAACAACACTCCCAGAAAATTAGTAGTTTTGTAACACTTTAGAATGCCCTTAACAGATAAATACTGAATGCTTTTCTGGTTAAATATTGGGGTAATCCCTTGCATTTCATACAGTGGCAGGTGTTTAACTCTTAAAGGGACATAAAAGTGCTACATGCTTTTTGATGAGAGAGGAGATCCTACCATAAAATAATGTGTTATCAGAACAGTGTGATCTCTTTGACAAACCAGAACTCTGTTGTTGTAGTGAGAGGAGATTGGACAGACACAGAGATCAGTGTATGTCAGTATAAACTATTGGAACTCACTTGATCACTCTCTTTCTCACAGATTGTCATACTGAAGGGCAGAATATCCTCTTCACTGATGGAGAATATGTTAATCAAATAGCAGCATCTAGAGATGTAAGTGTTATGTGTGATGGGTAAACTATTTTTCTCAACTGAATTGTTTTATTTTACAGTACTCATCTGTTTAACATTGCCTTTTATATTGCTAATGCAACTAGGGAAGAAATTCACACAACTATACATAATGAGAAACTGCCATGTTTGTGCACAAAGGAGTGGTGTTTTTGTATTTATTGACACAATTTAGATCTGTGATGGATTTTTCAGATAAGTTTTTTTAAAACTTTGGTGCCCTTGCTGAGGAAAATAATATTATACATGGAATAATGACTTTTTAACATGTCATTCTACAGAATGTCTGTGAGAAAAACTTCTTAGAACTTAATTGTAATTGTTTTCCTAAATCAATTTCCTGGATTTGATACTTACTGGGGAATTTTAGCCAGATTTAATAGAAGTTGTCTGAAGGATACTACATTGCAATAGATTTTTATATGTAAGCTACCCATTGGCTAAAGCTATGGAAACCCAAGTAAGTGCTTCTGCTAGGGTGAAATGGTTTAAACTGTTTTTTTGTTTAGCAAGCTGTTATTAAATTTTTAGTTCTTTTTTCACTGTTTTTTGACAGTGAGAGAGCTGGAAACCAGGGATGGGGCGGGGGTGGGGTGAGACAGGGTTGGAAAGACACGCCAGCCATGCAGCTACAAAAAAAAAATCCCAGGATTAATCCATATCCTTGCTAATGGAACAACTTTTTTTAACATGTCCCAATGAGGATTATTCATTTGCACTTGTAAAGAGAAATCTGGTTTAGCTGTTTTTTTAAGTAGTCACTCTTAAACTCTGCACAATTTTGGGTTCTGAATCCAGAGAAGTCGAGGCTTACAAGATAGATGTAAATAGTTATAAAAGCAAGATTTCTGTTGTGAGATTGTTACCTATTTCTATAGCAATTCACTATTTTTGTAGTATTCATAGTGTTTATATCTAATTCAATATATGTTTAAGGTCTGTCAGATGCTTATCTTCAGCTGATCCCATTGGGCACTTTCTTCTTTTCTACTCTATAATAACTGTTATCTTATTAATGTGTCGTCTGATAATTAACTTTGAAATAGTATTTTATGGATGTGCTTAGGCCATGAAAAGTAAATGATTGTATTTATTAGACAGCATAAAGTAGTTTATTTTATTTTTTCAGGATGGCTTTGTAGTACGAATATTTGCAACGAGTACTGAGCCAGTACTGCAACAAGAACTGCAGCTTAAGCTTGCAAGAAAATGCTTACATGCCTGTGGCATCTCATTGTTTGATCTGGAGAAAGACTTGCACATTATCAGTAAGTTGTCATCTTTGAAGGTTAATACCAAGCTAGTAATTTATAGAATCATAGAATGGTTTGGGTTGGAAGCGACCTTAAAGTTCATACAGTTTCTAACCCATCCACCATGGGCAGGGACACCTTGCATTGGATCAGGTTTCTCAAAGCCTTATCTAATCTGGTCTTGAACGCCTCCAAGGATGGGACATGAAATAATAAAACTGAAACATTGCTCTTCCCTTTGTTTGCCTTTCTTACTTGCAGGGAGTTATAGCTACGTTATAAACAAATGGAGGTGTCTAAGGGTTTTGCAACTGCTTAAGCATTATTTGATTCATAGTGATCTATACACTCATTTGGAACCACCTTTCTGTCTGTAGCACTGCCTACATTTTTTCAGTATTTTCCCCTAGTTGTATAATAAGAATGTTATTGATTCAAGTTTGGACTTTATGATAGTTTTTGTATAAGATGTAGTTCAATTATAGAACTCTTTGCTGTGGGTCAAAGTTAACAGAAGTTGTAAGGAGCCTTGACTGGTTTAGTAGAAAAGAATGCATTGAAAGATGTGTTGAAAAATGCATTGAAAGACTAAATACATGAAAACCACCTTTGCATCAGAATTTGAGATTGTTGCTATCTGCAAAGGTATTTTGGAGAAATACCACTTAGCTTTTGCTTTGGTTTTTGTTGCCATGTTAGAGGTTTGGGTTTGGTGCTATCAGAACAAAAGCTTGTTTTACTACAGGGACCTTTTGTCTGACCAAGTGCAGTTGTTCTCCTGGAGCTTGTTTTCTCTTTGAACAGCTCTGCCTGGTCTAGCCCAGCCAACCTTGTTATGGCAGCACAACTTTGTTTCACTTGTAACTTTCTTAAAACCTTTGTTGTGACAAACCCTCCCTGGCAGAGTTAGGTCTGTGAACTGGTCTATGAAACTGTCTGGTTAATGCAACCTTCCCTGTGCAGGTACAGGTTTTGATGAGGAATCGGCTGTCCTTGGAGCTGGAAGAGAGTTCGCACTGATGAAAACTGCTAGTGGAAAGGTATGAAAATGTTCTCTGATGAATGGCAGGTTGCATCAATATATTTCTACATGGTTTATAATTTAATTATTATTTTCCACAATTCCTTTTTGCCTTTGTTCATAAATAAGCTTAACTATTTTTCCTAATAAAATCTAGTACTATGAAGCAGAATTTGATCACGCAGGACTCTACAGACGTTAGAGGAGACAAATTAATTTGATCTTCAGTCGAACAAATGCCTCTTCAATATAAAATGAACAAATATCCTAGTTTTGACCTTGAAATTCGTACATCTAGGCATGAAATACACCTATAAAGACAATGAACTATGACTATAGGGGCTCACATAAGTTAAAACACCTGTTTTATTACAACATTGAGTAGGAGATTGTAGAGGAAACCTTTTAGTCAATAGCAGTAGTTCTGTGTTTCTTCATATGAAATATTTTATTCATTGTTACTGTTCATGCTCACTGGCCTCTGTGCATTTACTGAAACTAAGTTGTCAAAATATGTTGAAGCGTATTAAAATTTGTAGCAATTTGATTTTTTTTTTAAATATAATTTTTTTGTTATAATACCATCTGTTTTTTACACAGACCAGACACCTGAGTTGTTGTAAATGCTTGGTCTCCTCTAAATAGTATCTTCTGTACAGTTCTCTCTTGTGTGTTCAACTCATCCAAACAACTATATACAAAAACTAGCACTGTGGCAGAGTAGGAAGCCCATTTAAAAACAAACAAAATCTAATCAGATTGTTTTCCCCATTAAGTCAAAATTCATGGGTTTAGGATAGAGATGTTGAAGTGGCACAAACAATGTCAGGAAAAGTTCTATATGGTTTGAAATTGCAGAATTTAAAAACAGTCTAACTTTGAAAATTATGCATGTTTGAATTGCTGGGGCATAACTGAAAATTCTAAACTGTTTTCTTCTAGATTTATTATACTGGCAAATATCAGAGCCTGGGAATCAAACAAGGTGGTCCTTCAGCAGGAAAATGGGTTGAACTCCCAATCACAAAATCTCCAAAGATTACTCAGTTCTCTGTTGGACATGATGGCTCACACGCATTACTTGTTGCTGAGGATGGAAGCATATTCTTCACAGGCTCAGCTAGTAAAGGGGAGGATGGAGAATCAAGTATGTATTATTATGCCTGCTTGATCAATGACTGATAAAAGCCTATTAACCAACTTTAATTTGAAAGGAAGTATTTTAACATTTTTGGAGAACATGAAAGCATATCGTTTGTTTGAATTTTCTCAGAGACGGGTCTTGACATCCAGTGCCACTGCTTTTGCAGCTGGTGATGGTGATCAGTTTGGATTGTGTGGTGACAGCACTGCTTCACAGTTGTCCTGAGGAAAGGCAGTCATAAGTTTCAGTTCTGGAATCCTCAGTGTAAGAAGGGTATGGAACTGTTGGAATGGGTCCAGAGGAGGGCCACAAAGAATGTCCGAGGGCTGAAGCACTTCTGCTATGAGGGCAGGCTGAGAGTTGGGCTTGTTCAGCGTGGAGACGAGAAGGCTCAGAGGAGATCTTGTAGCAACCTTCCAGTGCCTGAAAGGGGCCTACAAGAAAGCTGGTGAGGGACTGTTCACAAAGGCTTGTGGTGATAGAACAAGGGGGAACAGGTATGAACTGAAGAGGGACAGATTGAGGCTAGACATAAGGAAGAATTGAGAGTGGTGAGGCACAGATACAGGCTGCCCAGGGCAGTTGCGGATACAAGGTTAGGTTGGGGCTTGGGTAACTTGATCTAGTGGGATGTCCCTGCCCATGGTAAGGAGGTTGGAACTAGATGATCTTTGAGGTCCCCTCCAACCCTAACTATCCTATGATTTTGTGATGCTATGTGTATGTTTTAATAGGGTAATATGATGTATGTTTCATAGATAACATTGCATTACAGTATTAAAACCTGAATGCAATTCAAATTATTTTCTCAATGATGTTCTGGTTTAATAGGGTAGTTTGATATTGCCATTAGAATTCATATATTTTTCACAAAGTAGGTTTGTGGAGAAATTCGGTCAGCTGACCTTAGAAAGGTCCCCTCACTGGATGCAGGGGAAACATTAGTGACAAAGAATGAGGATAAGGCTGAGTTACTTAATGCCTTCTTTGCCTCAGTCATTTTAATAGTAAGGTCAGATGTGCCCTGTGTACTCAGCCTCCTTAGCTAAAAGACAGGAAGGGCAAGCAGAACAAAACTCCAGCAATCCAAGGGGGCACGGTTAGAGACCTGCTTTGGCCAATTAGACTCTCACCAGTCTATGGGGCTGTATGAGATCCACCCATGAGTATTGAGGGAGCTGGCAGAGGTGCTCACCAAACCACTTCCATCTAGCAGCAGTCCTGGCTGACTAGGGGAGCTGTATTTGACTTGAAGTTGGCCAATGTAACACCCATTTACAAGAAGGGTTGGAGGGAGAATTTGGAGGTGGTCATGGAGCAGGTCATCTGAACGCTATCACACAGCACACACAGGACAACCAGGTGATCAGGCCCAATCAACATGAGTTTATGAAAAGCAGGTCCTACCAAGCTAACCTGATCTCCTATGACGATGTGTCCAGCTTAATGGATGAGGAAAAGGCTATGGATGTAGTGTACCTGGACTTCTGTAAAGCCTTTGACCCTGTTTCTCACAGTGGAAGTAGCTATCAGGTCCCTCACTGGGGTGAAAATTCATAGGCCATAATAGTAGCTGTTGCTTGTTACTTCCACTCTTTAGCTATGTTGTTACTGGGTTTTTTGACATCAGATTGCAAGCAGTGATTTTGAGGTTGGGGTTTTTAGCAGTTTTTTTTCCCTTTTTTCGCTTTCCCTTTTTTCTATGTTGTGACTTAAAGGTTTTCTAAAGATGGTTTTAATAAATACTAAATTTAATATTTTTCTTTAAAAAAACCCTTGAGACTTGTATAACATTTGTCTGTGACCTTGTGTGTATATATTGTCATATTTTCTTCTCAGATGGAAATGAGGATTTTTTTTTTTTACTACGCGCTGCTTTGTAAGTTAGTTTACTGTATGTATGTAAAATAACATGAGGAATCATTACCGAAACATACCCATCTAATTATGACTTTGCTTGCCATTGAATTTTTTCAGTCTGAAAACTAACCTGTCATTATAAACCACATTACCATGCCTTTGTAGTTCTTTTTTTGTAGAATGACTTGCAATTTTATTGTATTTAAAGCTAAAAGCAGACGGCAGTCAAAACCATATAAACCTAAAAAAATTATTAAGATGGAAGGAAAGATTGTCATATCTACAGCATGCAATAATGGAAGCAGTTCTGTAATTTCAAAAGATGGAGAACTCTATATGTTTGGAAAAGATGCCATTTACTCTGATAGTACAAGTAAGTTAATTTTTATCTTCCAAGCGACTTCTCAACTACAGTAATTTAAATTATTCTGAGATTAGCCTGTGGAAATAATGTTTCTGTTTCTTAATCTCCTGATAGTTTTCTGAATTTCTGCTGATTCAGCCGAGCATGACAGAAGGATAGAAAGAAAACAGTTTTCTAAATTTCTGTAAACACACATAGCAGCACTGGTGACAAACTCCTGAATGAGTGTTTCTATTAAGGGGAAAAAGAAGTCATTTGTCATACTGATCTAATAGTAGAAAACCACACAGGGAAAAGGCACACAGATTTACTGCGAGGATGAGTGCCTGGAACAGGTTACTCGGAGAAGTCACAGATGCCCCGTCCTGGGATTGTTCAAGACCAAGTTAGATGGGGCTTTAAGGAACCTGATGCAGTAGAAGGTGTCCCTGCCTGTATCAGAGGTGGGCGGGGGGAACTGGATGATCTTTAAGGTCCCTTCCAACCCCAACTGTTCTGTAATAAATGGGGCATGTTTTGTTATGAACAGAGGCTGCAGGAAACCAGGCCTTAAGTTTCTCTGCTCAGAAGTCAACCTGCTTTGAATTTGAAAGTGATCTGCTACATCTCAGTTTAAATAAAATATTAAAGAAATAAACTCCAATGGCATTGACACCTTTAGAACTGTTTTTCAGAACAAGTGACTTCAATAAGGATTTGGTTTAGTTTTGGCTTTCCATTCTTTGCAGTACAAATGACCTAGGCTGAATTCTCCTTTCACTTCTGATTCTAACACTTCTTTTAATATCTGCAGTTTTCCTCCCTTGATGTTGAGTTGAAAATTGTCAGTATCTACTAGCAATTTTGTTATATTGTTGAAGTTCCCTTCTTGGGTAGAAGTTGCAATTTACCAGTCAATTTTTTAATGACTTATAGGTTTAGTAACAGATCTGAAAGGCCATTTTGTGACTCAAGTAGCCATGGGCAAAGCTCACACCTGTGTGTTAATGAAGAACGGAGAAGTTTGGACATTCGGTGTAAATAATAAAGGTCAATGTGGACGAGAAACGGGCTCCATGAGCCAGGGAGGAAAAGGTGAGGGATCTAGATTTTTCCTCTTGTTTTAAGTGCAGGAAAATATCACAAGTGAAGATGTAGATAATAGTAAAATTATTATAAGACAGTTCCAGTTCGAAGGTTAAATACATGTAACATGCTTTAAAAGAAAATGAGTATGAATATTTTCACTTCAACTGTCAGATGTTTGGTGTTCTGTGCATACTAACAAATTTAATTGTGTATAAAAAGAAATGTCAATTACTTTCCTGTAACAAATTAATAAACCAGACTTCATCATTCCTTGCCTTGCTTATGTGTGGTTCCCCTAATAAGAAACCATTTTCTACCTGTCATGGTTTGCATTCAGTCTTGAGGTTGTCATGTGCCAAAACAGGGAATGAAGCCATTAAGATGCAAGATGTGCAAGTCTACATCTTTTCCACACAACTGAATGCTTCCATTACTCCTAAATATAGGTATGAAAAATCACACCTATTCACCCTTGCTGGGTTGGAGTATTTTATATGCGACAAGTAAATAACCGGTTACTTGTATACTGAATATAGATGTTTCGTTTCTGTTTTAGTTGTGAAACGTAGATATTATCACCAGCCCACAGAGATTTAAAAAATGTCATTGTGCTGGCTGAGAATGCCTATCAGGTGTGCCTGTCATTCCTTTTATAATAGGGTATGTGAGTATTCTTCAGAGCTTTCTCAGTAGCCACTGTTAGCCTTGGAAAACAGCTATTGTTTCCATATCTTAATTAGGCTTTGGAGTTGAGAACATGGCAACAGCAATGGATGAAGACCTAGAAGAGGAACTGGATGACAAAGATGAGAAGTCCATGATGTGTCCTCCAGGCATGCATAAATGGAAGCTGGAGCAGTGTATGGTGTGCACGGTGTGTGGGGATTGCACAGGCTATGGAGCGAGCTGTGTTAGCAGCGGGCGTCCTGATAGAGTACCTGGAGGGTAAGCAAACCTTTGGAAGCAGACTTTCTATGATGTGGTGAATGGCTGAAACACATGTGAATGTAGCCTGAGTTGATATGTTCTTAAACTTCAATCTACAGTAATGTTATAACGAAAAAGTATCTGCTTTTAAAATCAGAAGTAGGTTAAAATTTTTGTGAATAACTTGTGGTGGTTGCAGGTAATTTAGTTGTAAATGCATTTTTTAATAGTTCTTTACTAAAAGCTGCTGAATATGCGCACGAATATAATCTGTCCCTTGACAGAGCTGCTGGCTTTGGGATAACCTTTCTTCATCCTGTGATGGAAGCTTTTTATCTTGCTGTTCCATTTGCTTTTATCTGTTACTTCAGGCTTGAGTTGCATAAAGGACCATGGCTTTGCATATTGCCATTACCATTTTGCCAGCACTGCACGTGCTCACAGTTTCCTTGTTCACTTTTTCATTTGGTGTATGCTTAATTAAATGCAGAAAAGTTAATGCTGAGAAGTTATTTGAGATATGTATGGTCATTGTGTGCTTCCTGGCACCATGCAAGAGCAGCTAGGATTAAACTAACCATAATTTCATTTTTTCTCGGGGAAAATAATACATAGAACAAACTAATAATGTGTATTTTAATTACCAAGGCATCGGTAATGCACAAAAATAACAAGTAGTGATAAAGCATTTCTGTTTGCTGCAGAATCTGTGGCTGTGGCTCGGGGGAGTCGGGTTGTGCTGTATGTGGCTGCTGCAAAGCGTGTGCTAGAGAGCTGGATGGCCAGGAAGCAAGGCAAAGAGGAATCCTGGATGCTGTAAAAGAGATGATACCGTTAGATCTCTTGCTAGGTAAGTGATACGAAGTTATGAAAATGGCTTCTAATTTTATTTCTTACTGCACTGTTGATTTTTTTTGTTGATTTTGTTCCTCAGTGCATCTCTTTACACTCTAATAAACTCAATCCCATTGCTGACTTTTGAAACTTGAAATGGAGTAACAGGTTAATTTAGAAATAGGTTTATTCTTTTCAGTTAACATTTCAATTAGTACTTTTTCTTCTGTATGGTCAAGCTTTGCATCTGAAGTAGTACAGTTCTTTCTTAACAATCAAATTACTGAACTTCTAGGCTTAAAAGAAAGTTTTAGTGTAATATTGTTAAAATGGTTGAAGCGTTCCTCTTCAGACAGATTTATTTATTGGTCATATAACGAAGTGGGATTATTCTGGTAAGTGACATGCTTTAAAATTGTCCTTACTATAGACATGTATGCCATTGTGACCTGTGGGATTATGATATTAATGCTGATACTACAAAGTTGTTGTTACATTCTTCTATAATGTTTTTATCAGGTTTTTTTTGCAGACCCGTAAAAGATGGGGCATATTGTTTCTTGAAAATTTTTACTTTTTTTTCTCTTAGAAATTTTCAGGGAGAAAGAGCTGCAAGGAATGTGGAAATGACTTTCAAAAAAACCCCAAAAGACCTCTGTACTCACAACCTTCCCCCTCTCCCCTCCACAAAATACTCATTTTAGTAACATACCAGCTGGTATGATTATTAGAAAAATCAGTTTGGGATTTTACCTTGTAAGATCTGTTATCACAACGTTTTAATATTTTACCCTCCGTACTTGCACCTGGACATTTGGAGTTTTTGGAGATTTTTTGTTTTTTAAGTTTAGGTTTACATAAAGCCAGTAAACCTGCATGGATGTATGCATATAAGATCTGGAATAGAAATGACCATAAAATAATCAGATGCATGATTTCAGATATTTATACATCTTGCCAATCTACCTGCAGAAAGAGTAATAATAGAAAATTATATACTATACTCTACATGTGAGATTTTATTATTATTTTTTTGCCCAAGTAAAAGTTTATTAGAAACTGGAAGTTGTTCTATTGCATAGTTAACACTAAGGCTCCAAATAACCTCACTCATAGTTTCATACAGATGTTTCTAAGTGTGATTTGGCTATATCTGGCTATCCCAGAAGCAGATGGATGCCCAATGGTGAATGTGGCAATAGTAGCTCTGCCTTCCGGGTCTATTCCCATGCCACATCAGGGAGGAGTTCTGCTTTTTGTGCTGACCTCTGCTTTGCTACCTCCTGTCCTAGTAGGATAGACACCAGCTCTTGGTCCTGTGTTGGACTTGGCATAGTTTGAGGTGAGAGCATTGACCTGGTTGACCACATTTGAAGGAAAGTGTTTTCAGGTGGAGTTTTTGTTTGATATTAGAGGAAAGATGTTTTTGGGTTTTTTTTTTTAGTTGCAATTTGCTGAAAAAGCACTGGTAAAAGTGTTCACAGTAGTTTTAACATTGCATTTGTTCAAGTCATGTTTTCTGTTTAAAGTATAGCTTATCAGTTTGTTTCGAATTCCGATTAAAATAGCTAGTTCAGTAAAGAAGTCAGGTTTACACTTGTGTGTCTGTGCATTAAAGTGATTGCATGCCTCTTTGTAGGCACAGAGTGTATAGTGGTAAAGCATTCCTAAAGTAAAAAATACTGAATTGATTAAAATCATTTTAAAAATATAAGCAATTTTAAGCTTGTTTTAATGATAATCCTTTCAGAAACATTTTGGAAAAAAGTTGAAATAACCATGGCAACACCTAACGAAATATAAATGTGTTTGTGTCTAATAGAAAATAAGTCTTAAATAGTATTCCATTGTGTTGTAATTGTCAGATTCATGAAAATCGGGGAATTCAGAAATAAGGTCTAAAATTCTTCTGCAGATTTGCTCAACTTCTTTCTTTATTTCTAAATATTGTGTCAGAACCATGAAAAGAGCAGGTAGTAAGTAGGCCTTAGTTTCATTTACTTAACTTCTAGGATTTATCACCTTTATGAGAATTTTTAAAGCTACTTTTATGTATTTTGTTTCCTTAACCTTTCTAGCTGTCCCTGTACCTGGAGTTAATATTGAAGAACATCTTCAGTTACGGCAAGAAGAAAAGCGGCAACGTGTTAATAGGAGGCATAGACTGGAAGAAGGAAGAGGTAAGTAACTACCCCATTGATGAAAGGCTTTGGATAACTTGAAGGAGACTTCTTGGTGGTTTTTGGAAGTTAATTAGTTTTTGCTCTAGTGAGTCAATACAGGGACTAAACTAAAATTGGAACCTAAATAGATGGCTTACCCTATTTAGTCTGCTTTTGGGAAAAATGTGAAAAATCTGTAAGTTCAACAAAGCCTACCTATAGGAATCAGAATTTTAATGAAGAGTGGAATTTTATGAATCTCATATAGTCAGTTTTCATTTTTTTGCTGTTTCCTAGTTGAATAATAGATTCTTTAAAATATGCATGCTAAAACAATTTCTTATATGAAGAGCTTATATGCTGTTTTATATGAAGAGTTGAAATGACTCCAAACCTGTCCAGTGCTGGCTACATATACTATGAATTACTTAATTATTAGTATAAATTATGGAATTTCTGTTGTGTAATAGTAAGCAGAGTTTCTTGTTTTATAAACAAACTTCTCATTGTTTAAATAACATGAAAAAATAGATACACTTAATTTAAAAAACAAACAAACAAACAAAAAGACAAAACTAAGAACACTGCATACTCCTAAGATTTTCTTTGCTTGTATATTGTCTGCCTCAGGAGTTACTGTTGGTTTTCCAGACAAATAATATGTACTTTAACGTATTTTCAGTATTCCTCTTGTGTTGAAGTACTCTAGTGTCTTAATCTGGAAAACAGTTCAAGTTGAGAGATTTAAAATGATATGAGTCATATATTAGTAAGGCAAGGTAATGTGATTGGTAAGATTGTGTGTTGAGAAGAGGAACAATTTTATGGGAATTCTATGCTCTTCAAGCTCCTACAGTGTTAGTAAATACTGTTTCGATTCTCCTTATAAGTATTAGATACTGGTTTTACGCAGATGCAAAATGTGCATTGTGACCAAACTTAGTTCCTAGACTCCTGCCAGGGAACCTTGTGGGACCAATTGTGGCTTTATTTCACTTGCACGTAAGAAATTCCTGACATTGCCAGAAATAAGGAGCAAGAAGGAAAAGAAAGCTTATAGTTCCCTATGCACATGGAAAGTAATGGAATCGTTTTTTTCTCTGAACCTTATTGGTTTGCTTTAGCTGTGAGGTAGAGAGGGGAAGCCTTTTTACATCCTTTGTCTAGGTCATGTTGGAGCTGCATTGAATACTGCTGGCAAATAGTATGTACAGCTAACAATCTATTTTTCATAAGTCCTCATTGAATGCCCAGAAATTATTGAAAGCCATCGCTGTTCAGCCACAAAAGGTAATGATGCCAGAGCTGGGAGAGGGGAATTTCAGTTGGGGAAGGAAAAAAAAAAAGCAGCAGAGAAACATTTCAGTTTGCCTCTTTTTCTGTGGTTAGAAGTAGAACTAGAGCATCTCATCACTTTTGTATGCCATCTATTTAAAAGCAAACAAACAGTGGTTTTGGATCCAGTAGAATCTCAGATGATAAATATTAGCAATGTGGTGTTGTTGACTTGATAGATGTGTAGGGACTGTAGCTAAAGAAGGTGACCAGCTTGTTGTACACATCCATGTTGTATTCTATATCAAAAGAACATTGAAGTGCCATACGTGTGTGGCTCCTGGAGGTAGTTGGTGTGTTCAGCTGTAAGGGCTGGTGTTCAGTCTTCTGCTGCAGTTTCAAGTGATGTAAGTGGTAAAGCTGAAAATAGTGTTTCACAAATGCTTAGAGATATTGATTTACATAGTCAAGTGGACAAAGTTGGAGTTCTGTAGCTTCACCACCAAATACTGTGTTTTGCCATGAATTGGTGGAAAGAAGAGCACCATTCAAGACAACTCTTAGGGTGATTTTTTTCATGAGAGAGACCAAAAGCATTTAAATAAGTGACTATATTTTTTGCAACTGAAAAAACTTTGTTGTATTAATCTTAAAAATAATAGGCAGGTTGCTTAGTTTTCCTAAATATTTGTAGTATTTATACATATGTAACTGAAGAAATCCTTGACTGATAAAAAAGCTATTTAGAGATTCAAAGAAAGGTCTCAACCTTTCATTTCTTTGAAGAATATTGCTTAGTCAAAGGCCACATTAGCTCTGTTAGGGTATTTCCTTCAGGTACCCAGTGTTTTGTTTGTTAGGATTATGATTTCTGGCTTGGAATGTGTTTGTGTCGCTTTTGTTCTTTTATGCCAGATCAATTGAGAAACAAAGCATATGTAGTTAAGAATAGCTAAATGTAAGTGATCATTCAATGATCAGCTGGTGGCCTCATATTCAGTACAAATATTTTCAGTAGATCTTGAATGACTTAAACACAAGAGGATGGCAAAGGCTTTTTGAGTAAATACAAAGCAAATCAAACAACAAAGTAACAAATAAAACTCTCGGGCATTTGCCCACTGAATGTCTTGAAATAGGAATACAGTTTAGCACAGAGGTGTAACAGTACAAGTACTGGAAGTATACTGGTTTCCTCAGTGGAGATGTAAGAATATTGTAAATAGCTTTCGAAACAAACTACATTTAACTAGAAACACAGAAATATCTTTTAATGTGATGATAATAAATGGGCTTGGTTAACTGGTATTTTGCTACATCTCTTTCTCAGCCTACAATGTAAAAACCTTTAGATGCTCATTATACACCAAATCTGTAGCTCAGTTATTACCAATCTTTCACTTTTGATGCCTTTATAGGAAGGGAAAATTGTTTTCTTTCAATCTTTCTCTACTTGGAACAACAAAAATGAATGAAATTTAGTCAAAGTTCCTGTGTATTGAGGCAATATTATCTGAGAATGTCTGTATTTGGCTAATTTTCTTGGGTTTTTTAAGTGTTAACTGATTCAGTTAATTCAGTAATTGGTTTTCCTGTGTTAGCTGAGTATCATATAAATCTGTTCTGCAACTGCCCAAGCCATTATGAGCTCAAAATCACTTGGTCAATAACACTTGTCTGTAATCATTGCTGAACGTAGACATAAATATACAGCGGGACTGACTATTCAAATGTTATATTTTTTACTAAATATTAGTGCAATTTTCATCTGTAGTTTTAGTTAAATATTTGATTTGATGCTTTGAGAAACTGGAGATTATTTTTTTCAAAGTTTCTTTAAACAAACCAAAACCAAATGAAAAAAAAATACACCCTTATTACTTGAAACAACATCAAACCCATGCACGACTTTCTTTTAAGAATGCTTTCAAGAGAAACCTCTTAGTAATCTATAGGTGTAGTTCTCTGAAAGTGTATGATTTCTGTCTGAAGCAGGTTATTATTGATCATAAAATTATTTTTAAAGTAGAAATATTGATGTTGTTGTTTTAGATTTTCAACACAGTTCTAGTTTATATTTAGTGTTTTAGTTTACCTTATCCATTTATTTCATATTTATTTAACAATATATATAAAATATTCAGAAGAAAGTGTTAAAATTATAATTCTCATAAGTCTTAGTTCTATCTTATTCTCTGTCACACCCCCAGTTGCCCTGCCTTCTTGTATCTGCTAGCCCACATCTCTTTCTTCTCTATAAAAAGCCCTATTTTTTGTGCCACATCTGATTGGTATAATTTAAGAGTCAGCAGAAAAGAGCTTTAAAAACACAGAAGAAACTTGTACCCTGTTTCATTTCCATTTTTTAAAACTAAATAAACAAATTGCAGTTAACCGGAGTTGCCTGCATGGCACAGTAGCCTTCTCCATGAGCATTTCTGCCATAATAATAAATTGTTACTCATAGTCCGAACAATACCATCTTAAAGAGCACGTGCCTGAACTATTAGCCCTACCTCACAGGTATATTAAGTTTTCTTTCCCTCAAGGCTATAGAGGTGAGACATTATCTCAGCATGGTGTTCTCCACTTTTGGTGGACTAACAGCATCTGATTTAAAATAGCAGCGCTATAGTCTACCAGTCTCCTCTTAACTTAAGCTACTAAACTAAGTAAAAATAGGAATAAGTTGTTATTCCCCATGTAGTTCTGTGCTCAAGGCCTCTAGAAGAGTTTTTCAAATAGTACTCTGCAGGCATTTCTTAACTAAATAAAGGAAGTGTCGAATGCATGGTTGAATTGTTCCACTAGAGTAATTCATAATGCCTCAGCCCTACTCCCTTTGTGTAGGCAACTTGAGATGTAAGCATAGAACGTATGTAGTCAGTATGAAGTGTTCATAGCATCACAGAATGGTTTGAGTTGGAAGTAACCTTAAAGATCATCCAGTTCCATTCCTCCCACTGTGGTCAGGGACACCTTCCACTGGATCAGGTTGCTCAAATCCACATCCAGCCTGGCCTTGAACACCCCCAAGGAATGGGGCATCCATGATTTCTCTGGGCAACCTGTGTCAGTGCCTCACCATCCTCACAGTAAAAAATTTCTTCTTAATATCTAATCTAAATATACCCTGTTTCAGATTAAACCTGTTACCCCTGATCCTGTCCCTGTGCTGGAGGAAGAGTAGGTACTTTACATCATGCCAGCATATTGACTGAACATGCAGACAACATAAAATAGATAGTTCTGTCATAGTGTGATCATGTCACAGATTCAGCATGCATAAACAGTCAGAAAGCAAGACAGACTTGCACATGCTGTTAAATGTATTGGATACAGAATATTATGAAATGGTGATGTATTGCATTTAACTTTATTTTGGATTCAGGTTCATTATAAAAAGGTGGGAGTGTAGAGTATATGGGAATATCCAGAAGTAAAGGTGTATTCTGCTTGGGTCAGCAGGTTAGATACTGTCACAGAGTTGTCATCCTGATTTAGGTGAGTGTAATTCAGATGAGTGGCTTGGCAACTAATGGCAGCTGTGTGCCAGTGCCATGCTGGAGCTGACAGCCTTTTATGCTTCTCTGTCGCCCAAATCTCTTGTAGCTTTTACTCACCCTAATGTACTTCACTTCCTTCTGCTCTCCTAAAGATCTCTTTTCTTCTGCTGTCTTTGATGTTAGCTCTAAAACATGAAAGGCTGCTATCAGGACTGTCCCTCCTTCTCTGAGCTGTTTGCTGTGCAGGCATTTTCTGGAACATCAGAATTTTCTGCCAAAGTTACCTAAAGATCATATCTGCTCTTTGAGCACTCACAAATATCTTGGATCGACACACTACAAGCTGCACCCTGCAGTCCTTGCATCTCTTTTGTTTGCAGTTTTCTAACCTGACTTTCAGTTCTGTTATATTGCCATGCCTGTGCTCTACTTCTTGGGCTTTTCATTTCATCAGAAACTTATTAAGCAACTCCCTTTAGTTTGGTTTCTTTTTTTTTTCTTCTTTTTAAAGCTGACAGCAGGAAACTTGAGACAATAGGTATTTATTAAAAGCTCACCCAGGTTAACTTGTTAATAAAGCTCAGCTAAGGAAATGGAATACCAGTGATTTTGGGGAAGGAGGAGGAATACTTGTTTTCCAGGTTTCACATAAGCTGCTAATAACATGATACAAAACCTGAGTTAGGGTGTTCTGGGGTTTCAGTTGGCAGAGCTGGCTGCTACTGATTGATGGTTTCTATTGATATGAGACTTCTGGAAGAAGGAGGTGCCTCCAAAGAAATTTTTGTTGATGTGCTTAACCTTTAAAAGAAGAAAAAATACAGTTTTAAGGAACAAATTGCTGGTCTGTGATCTGCATATAATCAGCCTCAGTTAAACTTAATACAGCCTGCCTGGTGTTTGGGTCTATGTTTTAGAAAGTAGCTGGAGAAAATTTGAAATACATACATCATTGCTTTCTTGAAATACGGATGTGCTCCTGAAGACCATTACGTAGATGGGGAATATTAGAAATAAATCAGATTTCAAAATTAGCAAATAGGTAAGGAAAAAGTCATACGACTTGAATATTTTTCTTCATCAGACAGGTGGGTTTTGGATAGTGGTTTTCTCTGTAGATCACAAGTTTGCATTTAAAATATGATAATTACAAACAGTTGTACGTTTATGTTTTTTAATTTAGCTTTAATAATGATGATATTGTTCCACATTAGTATTTTGAATGTGATGTTGTAGGATGTAAGGCATTATGATTAATCTTTTTAACCGTTAAAGACAGTAATGAGTATTTGCTATTAAATTTTATACCTGATGTGGGTCAGTTGCATTTCTGTTGCTTGGGTGTACAGTTGCATGCTTACAAGTTCAGGTAAAACAACCACTGTGGGATATTTATGGTTTCTTTGTGTAATATTGTGGTCTTATTATCTGGAAATGGCAACTTGAACTTATTTAGGTCCCTTTGAATTTAGGAAAATGAGGTTATTATATTAATTTTTTTTATTGCTTTTAATTTGAATTTTGTTTTAACACACTGTTTTTATTTTGTGAGCTTTCCTATGCATGTGCAAAATGTTTCTCCTCAGGCCCCTTTGTATTTCCTGGTCCTATTTTTATGAACAACCGAGAACAGGCTCTAGCCAGAATCAGACCCCATCCAGCCCAGCTAAAGCATAAACGGGACAAGCACAAAGGTATTTGGTCTTCCTTATCGGCTAGGATGGAAATAAGTCCATCCTCCCCGTCACTTCTTCCATGCACTGAATCTGTCTTTTCAAAGCACTACACAAAACGGGTTCTGCCTTTCTTCGCGTTCATATCTTGTTACCTGAGGAGAAAGAAAATGCATTTAAGCATTGCCCTTTAAGTGTGGATGTTTGGTAGCCTGTATCATCCTTGGTTTTCTTTCCTTTCCTCCCCCCCTTTTTTTAATTATGAAATCTGCGTTGTCTTTCTGATTCTTCTCTCATTCCTAATGTTGTCTTATTCCTAGGATTCCATAATTTTACAGTAGGAGACTTTTAATACCTTGCAGTGACTCAAACTGCTGTGTTGCATTTGCATTGGTTTTTGAACTTTTGTGCTGTGCTTCTGGAGGCATTTCTTTAGCATACCAGTTACAGACTTGTTAATTCTAGCACAGAATTTTTCATAGTTTTATGTTATCTTTTAACAAACCTTTTTTAGAAACAAAATAGTTAAAATCATGTAAACACTGCTTTTTTTACCTGCTTTCTTTGTATGGGGAGAATAGAAATCAAAGTACAGGTTTTAAGCTGCAGTGTTCTCAAGTTAAACCTTCTTTTGCAGGATATAAGGAGGTGTCTTTATTTCTGATGGTTTTCTATATCTAGAAGACCAATTCATTATACCTTGAATTTCTAAATCTGAAATTTTCAACTGAATTTATTAAAGCTGAGCTGTATCAAATCTGATCGTAGTTTGTGTGTAGTCTGTACATAGGCATCTCTATATGAATACATAAAATGTAGGTCACAGATATGATCAAAGTAAATAGAAAGCTCCTAAAATGGTTAGGGATCAGACTGCATCTAACTGTCTTTTAAAAAAGTAGCTAAGTACGGAGAGACTTTTTAGAATAGCATTTCAGCTGAATAAACAGAAATTAGTGATACTGCATGACGTGTGTGCAAACATATGCCTTTTGGGTTATGATTTCGGGGTGGTGGTGATATGCCCTACCTAGTTATGAACATACTGGGTCAGAAAATCATCTTGAGTTTATTTTATGGAAAGGAAAGCAGAATCTGATGCTTTGTGTTTGCATAACATATATTCAGTCTATTTGGAAAATACGTCATCTGAGCTGTAAATCTTGATGGATTAAATTGGATAATCTCCCTGGGAGAGACTGGGTTCTGAAAGACATACAGAACCTAAAAGTTGTCACTTGAGTGACAGTGTGCTGATGATTTGTATTTTTGAGCTGGGTACGACCACTAGTTGTACTGTTGCAGGCTCTTGATGTCATAAGCAAGTCAATAATGGAACATGCTTATCCTGCTGATGTCTGTATATGTGTTAGCAGTTGGAGCTTACTACAGCTGAAGTATCTCCTTACAAGAAGTATATTCATTAGTGTTAGTTTAAGGTTTACTTTTCTTAGACTTGTAAGAACAATGCAAAGGTCTGTATTACGCTGAAAGTTTTATCATGTGCTCTGTAGAACTGAACATTTATTTTTCCTTGTGGAAGGCTATAGGCGAAGAAACATTCTGTTTCTCTTAGTTCACTTCTTATGCTAAGCAGATAAGGAAGATTCAGATTTCTGCACAAGTAAACTTGAGACTCTCCTCTGCCTCAGAATACTGCTTCTCAAAAGACAACCCTAAATTCTACTTGAAACTAGAAATTCCACTTAACTTGTGGAAGAGCTTTCAAATGAAAAAGGGAAATTTGGGAAGTGGATGGGCAAGATGGAAAACATGAAAATGATAAGAAGTATATCTAATCCTAGAAGGCATGTGTGATTCACTGTACATAGAACACAAAGGCGATGATCAAGCAATCGGAGATAGGAATGTTGACTTAGTAAAATTACATTATTAATGTTGAAATGACAGTATTCTTTTTCTTACTTTTCAATGTGATGCTTTCCAAATGAGCATTCTCATTTCAAAAGTGTCTGCTGAAGTAGTCTTGTAACTGTCTACACCAATCAGACTTTGAAGTTCTTTGGGCAAGGAAGATTTATTGTGATTAGTAGTCCTGATGAGGCCATTACTAAGCTTGCTGGCACCTGTTTTGCAGCTGCAGCAGAACTTTTCTTGATAATGGTATTTAAACTTGAATGTGAATAGCTTCTTCAAGACTGACACTTTCGGCCTAATTTTAAAAGTGTATTTGATCTGTACTTGTACATATTATCAAATCTACATTTTTTTCACTCATGAAACGCTTCTGTTGAAATGCCCCATTTAAAATTCCTTCACCTTCATCAAAATATGTATTTTCTGGGAAGCTTGTGATTGCCATCTACTTGTTTCACATTTATAGGGTCTGCCTATCAAGGTGCTTGTTGTTACAAAAATGCATATTAAGCAGAATTGTAATCTTTCTGATCTATGTTTGTGTCTCCATCACAAGTATAGATAGAAAAGAGTAGGTAACACCTTCTCAGTTCTCATAGAGTGAGTCAGTTAGGGTTCTGCAGACCAATGCCATCTTTTTCCTGTATTTGTGAGTAGTAGTGGCAATGAAAAAAATGTTCTGAATGATATGAAACCAAATACCCTTAAAACCACAAAGGTTAAATGAAGCTGAACCTGCACAGATGGAACAAGCTACATGTCAACCATTTTGCAAATACTAATACAACATTATCAGATGTTCAAAGAAATTTACTTGTAATTTAATTTTTAGAGCTGTAAGATACACCAAAGCTGAAGTAGTTTGAAACATTCATTGGAGAAAGAGAGAGAAGACAATTAAAACCCACATCTATGACTTAATGGAAGAGAATAATATTGGTGTCTTTACATGCTTCATATTGGTATTTCCATAGTTTGATAGTCTTGTTTTTATGTGCTAAATATCTCTGAAGAAGTTCAAACTGCACATGAAGATGTTACATGTGACTTTGTCTCTTTGAGAAGACAGAAGTTGCACCAAAACCATTTCAAAGCCACTTTTCATTTAGTAGGTTTTTGCACGCTGCCATCAAGAAGGAGATGATGCTCTAGACGGGGATTTTTGTGAAACTTGAGGCTTGAAGAATGCAAAGTGTGTGTCAAACCTTACAAGCATACAGCTGCTATTATGGCAACAAAGACTAATTTGTTAATTACAATTATTAATAAAAAATGTTGACCTTCTTTATATTATACCTTTGTATGGTTTTATGAGTTCTGTCTCTCTATTCAGGCTTCCGTATCTTTCATAGGAGCCCATCATTCAGTAATTCTTCCTGGGGCCTTAAATTTCACTAGATCAAGTTGTCCAGAATTTTGAAGAGGTTAGGAATAACTCCTCATATCATATACTGCAAATGGAGACTTACATGTGTGAACTGTTGCAAATCATAAACAGGTTAGCACTGGTGGTGGCTAATAGGGGAAGAAGAAACTGCTAAAGTAATTCCCTCTATTGAATAGGTGGATAAAATATAGCATTAGAAGAAGCTCTGATAGTTAGAAGAAGCTTTTACATAGATCTGTAGTTTAGAACCTGTTGCTGCTTCCTTGTCTCTCAAAAAAACTCGCCACTTGAATGAAGCTCTGTAGGAAAGAGGCTGGAAGTGAATCTTAGCTTCTCCAAAACATATATTTGTATTTAGCAGACTATCGGGGTCACAGAAAACACCCCACTTGGCCACCCACCGCCACAGGATATGGTGGCAGTGATTGGACTGTCGCTGGGGAACTGTGTAACATGATCATTTCTGCTTGTACTCATTGTCATACTCCATTAGGGAGACATCCCCTGCAAGGGCCTCCCCTAAGGGACCTGAAGGGCTTCTGGGAATCTTGGCCAGTTGATTACATGGGACCTTTTCAGCACTTGTCAGGCTGCACCTGAGCTGCATTCTGTTTTGGTCCCTGCTACACAAAAAAGATGTGGACAGGCTGGAATGGGTTCAGAGAATGGCCACTAAGAGCATCAGAGGAGTAAGAAACCTACCATATGCAATAAGTCTTGAGACAATGGGGTTTGTTCAGCCTTGAGGAGAAGGCTTAGTGGAGACCTTATTATGACGTACCACTACATAAAGGATGTCTACCAAGAGGATGGAGACTCACTTTTTACAAGGAGTTACATGAAGAAAACTAGGGGTAGTGGGTATAAATTGCTCCTGGGGAGATTCTGATTGAATTCCTGAAGAAAATTATTCTTCATGAGAACAGTTAAACTTTGGAATAGTCTCTGTGGACACTTTTAAGGCTCAGCTTGACAGAGTGCTGGGCTATTTCATTTTAACTAACCTAAAAAGGTTGGACCATATGATCCCTGAGATCTTTTTTTTAGCCTGGCATTCTATTGAATATACTTCTTTTGGTTTGTATTTATATAGTGCAGACAAATCAGCTCATGGAGATGTGTGATGTGCTTTGCTGTTACTCAGTATTGCAGTTTTATTGGTATGCAAGTCAGATAATGGAATAAATGGTTTAGCCAGTAAATTCTTGTTTGCACTTACTTTTTGCCTGAGCTGAACACAGTTACTACTGAGCTTGTTATTAGAATGAAAGTTTATTATCATATTATCATAAGCGTTACACACTTGTGATTCTGCATATCACATTTCACATATAAGCTCAAGTAAGCTCTGTAACAACTTCTCAAGCGCGTGATTGACTTAGGGTTTGTTTTTTTTTCAGCCCTCGTGAGGTGGATGATTTTCACAACTAGAGACAGGTTTCTTTCCCTCATGCACTGTAGCTGTAATATTGGTCATAGATATTTCAGCTGAAGCCTGTGGTGGACAGCTGAGAAACTGCAGTCACAGGCTGATTTGTACAAATAATGTCATTGTGTAGAAAGCCTATAGATGATATTAAGGCACTCAGAATATCCTTTGAGGGTTGAACATCACAGATGCTAAGCAGTAAATTGACAGGTATGGTTGATTTGGGTAATTACTGCTGAACTGAAAGAAATTTTGTTAGCAAGTTATGTGGTATGAAGAGACAGTTTTTCCAATAATTTTTTTGTGTACAGTTATGTTGCATTAATGCTTTTCATTTGTGAGGAGAAGAAACACTTAACATCTTTAGAAGCACTTCTTCCTTTCTCCAAAGGAGAAATTAAATATTGTCACCCTTACTGCAGCCCAGGAAAATGAACAAAGTTTTTCCTCATGTCTGGACAAACGGTCCAAGATGCTATTTTATAACAGTTTTGGCATGTTTATTTGACAGCAGAAGTCTCATTTATAGCTTTTGATTTCATTTGTTGTTGGGGCTGAATGACCTTTTTCTTTATTCCCGGAAAGCAGAAAGCAGCTTTTTTTTTTCAGTGGTAGGAATATCAGCTGAGAGAACTTGTGAGCATGTTTCATAGTGGGGACTTCAAGAGTTGAGAGTTTCCTAAGGAAAATGAAAAGGGGGATTGTTTGTTGCATTTCTAGTTATTTTACTTTCCTTCCCCAACTATATTGGATAAAATCAAGATGAAAACCCATCATTGTGAATTTGTTCACGGAGCCCACTTCTTGATATTGACAGCAGGAAGCACTTCAGAGATTTGCCTTCATGCTTTCTTCTCTTTGGGAGTTGGAAGAGTCAAAGTTCCTGTTCAGTGGTAGTCCAGCTGGGTAATACTGGAAGTACTAAACTGCTCTGCTTACAAGGTTCTGTTCATTCAAACGGAAGAGTCTCCGCTTCTAGTCTTTTCTTCTATGCTTTCTTTTTAGGAGCAGTTGTTTTGATATTATTTGTAATGAAGTTAATATGTTCAAATTTTTTTGAAGATTAAGGGCAGTATGGTTTTATTTTGATAAGGCAGGAACTGTAGTTGTGCCTGTTCAGGTATCTGCAGATCACTTAATAGCTACTGTTACATGACCAGAATACAACTTCTGCTAAATGAAGTTTAGTCTACCTGTGCTTAGATTCCATGGTTGCTGGGTGTCTAGTTCATTTAACTGTAGGAAGTGAATGCAGCCATGACACATGCATTCTGGGCAGGTGAGGGCTCAAGTGTATTTGCACAGTGAGAGAGCTTACATTTATTTTTTTTACAATTAGCAGTGGTTGAGGGAGGAAGAGAGATGAGAGCCACAACTAGACTTCTAGAACAATTAGCTTTCTTTCTGCTCTTGTCCAAAGAGGTGAAGTGAGAAAGGAGTAAAGAGGCTGCTTACTGAACAAATAATTCTGATGCCAATATTAGCCCTTAGAACCATCTCTTGATTACCTTGGCATGCAGAATTCAATGTAGAAGTAAGAAGTTTAAAGGTATTCTATTCAAGAAGTAGATAATTCACTAAAATGCCGGAAGTATATTAAGGCAGAATTACATGACTAGGAGGAAAAATTCTGTATTTTCTGGGTTATTTTGTTGTTATTTAATAGCAGTTTCTGTCTCTTTGTAGTTGGTTTTGTTCTTAGTACAAAAAAACTGCAGATGGACTTTCAGAGACATTTCTTCTAATGTGTGTGCATTCCACATGCAGCAACTGCAGGAAGAACTTCAGAATTTATATGGCAGTTCTGAGAGGCAGACAACTCCTTCACCATGTCTATATCTCATGCGTCCAACATTTAGTGCAAGTGTAATTCCCTTTGATGAAAGGCACCCATGTTTTCAAATGGATGCTTTACCTATGCTATTAAACCTAATTCTTCAGAAGCTTTAGTTAATACATATACACACTACTCCTTTACAGATATAAACTACAGGATGATTTATCATAGAATCACCAGATTGGAAGACACCCATCAGATCATTGAGTCCAACCATTCCTATCAAACACTAAACCATGTCCCTCAGGACCTTGTCTACCTGTGCCTTAAACACCTCCAGGGAAGGTGAATCAACCACCTCCCTGGGCAGCCTGTTCCAATGCCCAATGACCCTTTGTGTGAAAAACTTCCTCCTAATGTCTAGCCTAAATCTCCCCTGGCAGAGCTTGAGGCCATTTATGTAACTTCTCTACTCAGCCTTTGCTAGAAAATAGCTTTATTTCCAGAGCAGTAAAACCTGTTAAAATTGGTTTGTAATAAAAGTGCAGAAATTACTGTATCAGCAGTTTCTGTACAATGAAAAGGAAAGAAAGTTTGAGCAATAAGTATAAAACCAGAATTATGTTTTAAAATATTTGAAAGTCAGTAAGAGCTACACTGTGCACAATGAATAATGAAGTCAGAGTTCAGACTTCTACTGATTGTTCAGGAAAACATATATAAATTACAAATATAGACTTCAGTTAATACCACCTCGAATGCTTTGAGCAGCAATTGCTTTCCTGTACCAATTTTGTTAATAAAGCAATTATCAGTCTGAATTATCACAGAAAAAAGTGAAATCTCCTTTTTGCAATTATTTTTTACTTTGTTTTCTGTCCTTTCTCAATGCTTGAGATAGTATGACCAAAGTCACATATGAAATATTTCACTGTGAAAATGCACTTACTGTAGAGCTGTCATTGCCTGCTTTCTAGACAGGTATAGGTGTTTTAATGGTGATGAGCAAGTTTTCTGTTTCTCTGTCATGTTGGTTTCCCCACTAATATTATGAAACCACTTTCCTTTGTGGCCCCGCAACCCTATAGTTGACTTATAATATAATTGTTAGGTGAAGTAAACATTGTGATTTCTGGAGAAGATGGTGGTTTTCAGGAAGTTTATAAATAACGTTTCTTTGTCACAGAAACAATGTTTTAAAAATGCATCTTAGATGAACAGGAAACTGGTGTACCAGTAGTGAGCGTGTCAGCATTGTTAGAAATGAGCTGCAAGAGAAATTATTTGCTATGGAAAACAAGGCCATGTTGGAGTCAAGGAAAAACCTTACTTAGGCTACACCTATTGAGTTTAACTACAGTACTTTTGGTCTATGTCATAATGCTATGTTGTGGATGATCTAAAGTGATGGTTATTAAGAAAAACTTCTGAAGTTGTTTGAATTTTCTGTTTTGCTGGTCATTTATTTGTCTGCTCCTTGGAACTTTCTGCTTTAGGGCATGTGACACTTTTCCAATGTGTAACTTGGCTATAGATTCTGTCGTCTTCCACATCTGCTTTGATCAAATGTTTTGCTCTGTCTTACTATTCTGTGAATTCTTTCTTCTACCTTACAAACGGTGGGTTATAGGGAGTTATTTACCACTCTTGCTCTATTCATTCTTCTAATATAACTCTTTTAGAAGGCATGGGGCATAATTATAAGTTTTATTTATAGATGGAAGTGGAGAAAGAGGTGAGAAGGATGCCAGCAAAATCACAACTTATCCACCAGGGGCTGTCCGCTTTGACTGTGAACTGCGAGCCGTGCAAGTCAGTTGTGGGTTTCACCATTCAGGTAAAAAAAAATTAATCAATGTTAATTACAGTGTAGAATTTTTGTTGCTTTTCTTAATGGAGTTTTGTGTGTGTGTGTGTGTATTCACTACTTTGTGTTTAATTTTCAGTAAGGAGGTACACTGCAGTAGTGGAATTTGAAAAGGTTGCAGTATAATTTTTTAGCCTATTACGCTATTCTTCAACAGTGAGAATTATCATATATTGAGTTATCTCAGAGCTTTAAAGCAATTTTTGAGTCATGAAAACATCTCTATGGTACTACTCTAGCCTGGCTATTGATGCTGGCTGTGATGGGTTGTGAAATCTTGTAGATTTCTCTTAGTGTTTCAGTATGGGTCATTAACTGTGCTGTTCAGAAAGATTAACACTGGTGCAGTGCCATTTTAACACATGCATATGTCAGGAAAGTATTCTTTTTTGTTTGTTTTTCAGTGGTTTTGATGGAGAACGGTGACGTTTACACATTTGGATATGGGCAGCATGGGCAACTCGGACACGGTGATGTTAATTCCAGGTGAGCTGGTAATTAAAGGACATGATTGTGTATTGCTGTACTGCTGAATAAAAAATGGCTACATTTCTGTTTCTCTGTGTCTAGCAAGTGTGAAAACTCAAGTATTGTTCAACTGAAATCGATAAGCTCTTGTTCTGCATTTATTTCCCATAAGCCCATGTCGATATAGATACAATTACAGTATTATTGTACTGCATAAGCTACTTGTTTGGTACATGAAGGCTTCTGTGCATAGTTGAAGTGTAGCTTTGAGAGTTTGAAAGGCTTCTTTCTCTTAATTTCTCCCTACATGTATGAGAGAATGACATTAAAATATCCTTAAGTTTTCTTTTTTTCTATAAAATGTTACATATGCAACAGTTCAAATAGCATGATGTTGTAAAACTGTTACAACAGATTAACCTGTTTCTATTGCACCATTAACAGTAGTTCACATATGATAAAAATCTCAGTTTTGTTTATTTTTGTTCTTCAAAAATAAGTCAGTAAACTTGTGTCTCAGCTGCATTTTGTACACTTGCTTTGGCTGTTAGCATGTGAGTGATGTGTGCTTGCTTTAGCCAGTGGCAGTGGCACTGACTATTGTCAGTGGCAATAAAGAAGTCAAGGGAGTGTGGAGAACTGTTTTACTAACCACCCACGTATCTACTTTAGGTATGCTCAGCAGCTGTGTAAACTTTATGGGCTTAATCTAAGGTGACAACAGTGAGAGCATAGATAATTCTTTATAGATTTCTTTAATGTGAAGCTTAATCTCACCCTTAGTATCTCATCTTTGGTATCTTATCTAGTCACTGAAGTAAAAGTCAGTGTCCACACATAAAAGGAAATGTAGTAATATTGTTCTTAGGGCATGTGCATGTATCATATAACACATAAGATGGGATTTTGAATAGTAGGAATCACTGAGGCTTTGTATTTGTGCAGTAATGCCCAGGATCGTTATGTGAAAGACATACACAGTGAAGCATCTGTGACTCATCTTCAGTTCTGTCATTTTCTTGTAGCAGTGAGATGAAAATTATTGAACATTTATCCTTCTAATCTCTTTGGAGATATCCAAATAATTTCTTTTGTCAGGTTTCTGAAGAAATCTTCATGATCTTAAAACTTCCATTGGATTTACTAAACAAAAGGGAAAGAGGGAAGGAAGAAAGAAATTTTCCTGGAAGTATTACTTTGTGTTGACTGCTGTGTGTAATGGTAGTCTCTAAACTGTTACGCCTATTTAGTTTGTCTTGGATTGATGAATGCAGTTTGTGTTTCTGCCTATGGCAGAGCTATATCACAGATAAGTACTTTGTTTTTCATTCCTGGAAGTTCTTGAATACTTGTCCAAGGAACAACTGCTTTAGCTGGCAATTCAGGTCACTACTAGAATAAGGCCAGTTTCTGTCTTAAAGACTGAAGAGGTCAAACAGCAGTGGCATTTTACTGGTAACTTACTCCTGTTTCCAGCTTCGATGAAATCACTTGATGTTTCCAAAGGCATCGGAGGTATCTACTGTATCTGTCTGAATTTGAGGCAGTAAACCCCACATCTGTTGCTAATTTAGACAGCAACTAGATGTAGTTCCAAGTAGCATCCTGGAAGAGAACACAAAACATCCTGTGCCACAGAGATAGAGCTTGACCAGGCCTAGAAGCTAAAGAGATACAAGGAACTTTGCACTGACATTTTTATCATTCTACAACAGACACTAGACAGTGTTGGGAAAAAAAGCTTCGGAGACGTTTGGAGTATGTCCTGTGCATGAGATCTGGCTGTAGTACTATATTGCTGTATAGCACCATCATTCAAATGATGATTTCCTCATTGATGTACTTCTTTTTCCAGCTTTAAGTAGAGATCTCTCCTCTGTCCTCACAGTAAGGGATTCAGAGAAGGAACAGGGAATCCTTTTGCAAAGTTCCACCTCATTTGAGATGCAGTGGTGCTCAGATGGCCAGCTTCAGCCAGGTCAGTGGTATGTCAGTCATGCAGTGTGTCACATTGCCTGTATTGACCTCAGGAAGACTGTCATCCTCCAAATCCAGGAACTGATACTCTGCTGTGTTTCCACAAGAGAGAGAGGGGATTAAAAAAAATTGAGGCAACATTTAGGCAGCCTACATAGTATATCTAAATAAGGGGGCTCCTGAAATCAGGAACCATCAGGGAAAATGCAGGAGCTCACATTTTCATGTGAAGCAGCTGTTTTCATTTCCAAATGAAGTTCTTGGGCAGTTATTGATGACCTACTGTTTCAGAGACATCTGTCTTGCAGTGTAAAGATTTAGTAATGAGACTTTATTTTAAAAACTGTTGAAAATGCTCTACTGTTTGGAATTCTGTGCACTTCCCCAGACATCTTTCTCCTTAATTAAGGGGATTCTGGACTCCTCTATAAGAGTATGGTAAGCACCACAGATTCTTCCTCCTACTTCAATAAGAATGAGAACATGCCCTAGAAGGACTTCAGATTACTTTTTATACAAACAAGAAAACAAAACAGCAGATGAGCAGGATGATGTGATTCTCTATCAGCTTTTAATAGAACTGAAATGGTGTAGAGAAGCAGTAGGCACAAGTTGTTATATTTTTTTTTATTCAGCGAAGACTTCAGCCATTCTTGGATGGATCACTTAAAAATGCAAGTGATCTGGTTTCTGGAAGGCAGTTTTTTCTGAATCGGTATGCTGGAGCCATTAAACTAGTCTGCATAGGCTTTCTCTTGGAAAAGCCACAGTGACAGATGTTGATGAGCTATTCACTACATGTAGGATTTGTCAGTCTCTTACATTCTCCTCAAATTTGATTCTGGTGGATCAAATGCTCAGCAGAAGTGAGAAATGCCTTGTATAGTGAAATATAGCATGTCTTGTGTTCAGGTTTGCAAAGACCTGTTTGTTACTTCTCTCAAGAAGCTGGGACTTAAAACTCCAGGATCTTTCTGTTATTGTTTGGAATTTGCCTACACTTGTCATACAAACTGTTGTCTTCAGTGCTGCATTAGCAACTGCATGATCTGACATTCATGCTCCAGAAATGGAACAACTAAAGACAGTCCTGATATGAGTTTGCTTTTGAAGTTTCATCAGGAACATGGAAGAAAACCAAACAGATCTTCCATGGGCACTCAGTTGTGTTCTGTTTGAAGGCAAAGTGTGGAGACTATATCTTATGAATATCTCTAGGAAAAAAATGTGTTTTGTCATCTCTGTTTGATACGATGGTGTTACCAGGTGCATTGTCTGATTATTTTACTTTCTCAGTGGAGTGCAGGTTTTATTTACATCTTTTCACCAAACTTTGAGTTACCTCTAAAATCTACAGTTCTGCCTGCCATTGACAGTAGTTGCTGCTGGTTTCCTTATACCCACTGCACAGTAACAGCCCATGGTGAACCTGCATTTACAGCATCACCTTCAGCTGCCCTGCCTGACATCCTACTGGACCTGTCAGCCAACAGTTGCCTCTAAGTATCGTGGATGGTGATTGGGTGGTTGTTTTTAATGTGGGACAAGTTTTCAAAGACCACATCTGCTCCCAGAAATCCTTACCCTTCAGCATGGAATAGGGTTTCAGTGTGGACACCCGAAATGCATTTGGACCTTCTGCGGGATCCTGAGTTAGCTGATGCATGTGTATCTGCTGCTTTTTATTCTGCTGTCTCACACTTTCATAAGAGATCTTGGGTTACTTTCTGGATAGATGACAATGGTCTTTTTTTAATTGGCCTATGTATCAAGCACCAGTATTGTATCTGGAAGCCAAAGTTTGACACCAGTGTACCCTTCAACTCCATCCCTGAAGAATACTTCTTTCTTTCTGCCATTTAAATGGAGAAACTCTGGTTGTGAAAATATTGTCGGAAGAGTCTCTCAGACTCTTGAGTGTCTATGCAGAGCTTTTCTATGTTGAGTTTGAATAATAGGGAAATACTTTAAGTATCGTAGGTTTTAAATTCCATATACATCACTCAAATGAGATCACTCTATTTTTCCCAATCTTCCTTCCTTTTATAAATTGAAAACTATTTTTTTGTAATGTTACTGTATTGTTTTGATGTAGTTAAATGTCTTAAGCTTTTACCTGTTCTGTTTGGTGCACTGTGTTTGGCCATTCTGAAAGCTGCGTGATCTTAATAAAAGACCTTTTTAGGAGAGAGTAATACTTTACATCTCTACATTAGTTTCTTGTCCAGTTTTGCTATGCTGCTGCCAAGGGAATGTCACACACGGCATTCAGATAGCATTGCCAACAGATTCAGTTGCCAAAACAGGAAGATAAATAGTTTTGGTGATAATAACTTAGTTATCATGCATCAAATAGATAAACTATTAATTAAAAAAAACCTTAAAAAAGTCATAATTCTGTGCCTGCAGGTATCATGGTTTTGAGGGAGAGTAAAAAAGCCCTTTAATCACAATATTTCCCTTTAATGGGAATACTTTTAGGTTAGTTCTTAATTCTGTTTTGTTTCTGCTTTGGTACCTTTTTGGGGTTCCTTAAAATTAATGACAGGCAAATGTAATGCTTCTCCCAATTTTAAAATGTTTCTTCATTGTTGCTGCTAACCTTTGCCCTGTGTGTCTGTGTATAGTCTTACTGGTGTCCAAACCTGTGTCTATAGGACCAACAAAGGCTTATACATTTATGAATGTCATGTTGTGTATCCTCTACCAAATTTCACGCTACCCTGCATTCTCTCCATCTTGACTAGACGTGTCCACGGGAAACCACATGCACTGTGAAGGAATAATTTATTTCTTTACACCTGTGTTTCCCTCCTTCAGATCATCATTGTGCTGCATTCCTCTGTCACACATTTCTGTATATTCATGTCTTCCCATCTACCCTTTCGCTTTCCCTACTGAACACACAGCACCTCTCCTTCCTCCTGCTTTCTTGACTTTTTATTTACCTGCAATTCAGCTAAAACCAGAGCATGCAGATAACCCATCTTTTTTACACAACAGCTGCTAAACAATAGCTAAGTAGCCAGCTGACACTTCATTTATTCCAGCATAAGACAATCTGTTCTTACTTTAAATTAACCTGTTTTTGAAGATGTGTGTTTAAAAGTAAGTTTAAACAACTGTGCTGTTCTCCAGGGTCAGAGTTCCCAAGCACAGAGTTATTTGGGAAAAACTTGTTCTTCAAATTAAAACTTTTTAAAAGTCCATGGTAATGCTGAGGTCTAGGTAGACATAAGGTAGGGTGGACATACCTAGATATGTCTAGGTAGGTAGACATACCTAGGGTAGACCCTAGGTCATTAGGCATTGGAATAGGCTGCCCAGGGATGTGGTTGATTCGCCTTCCCTGGAGGTGTTTAAGGCACAAGTAGACGAGGTCCTGAGGGACATGGTTTAGTGTTTGATAGGAATGGTTGGACTCGATGATCCGATGGGTCTCATCCAACCTGGTGATTCTATGATTCTATAAGTTATGAAGTTCAATGACTGGTAAAATTCTTGTAGGCTCGTGTTCACTTTGTTGGAATTGAGATTAAAATTTAAGTTTTAGTATCTCATGCTTCTTTTTTGCTATTTCTAATCTAAGTCATCACTTCAAGTTTTCTTTCTTTGCTTCNCTGCGTGATCTTAATAAAAGACCTTTTTAGGAGAGAGTAATACTTTACATCTCTACATTAGTTTCTTGTCCAGTTTTGCTATGCTGCTGCCAAGGGAATGTCACACACGGCATTCAGATAGCATTGCCAACAGATTCAGTTGCCAAAACAGGAAGATAAATAGTTTTGGTGATAATAACTTAGTTATCATGCATCAAATAGATAAACTATTAATTTAAAAAAACCTTTAAAAAGTCATAATTCTGTGCCTGCAGGTATCATGGTTTTGAGGGAGAGGAAAAAAGCCCTTTAATCACAATATTTCCCTTTAATGGGAATACTTTTAGGTTAGTTCTTAATTCTGTTTTGTTTCTGCTTTGGTACCTTTTTGGGGTTCCTTAAAATTAATGACAGGCAAATGTAATGCTTCTCCCAATTTTAAAATGTTTCTTCATTGTTGCTGCTAACCTTTGCCCTATGTGTCTGAGTATAATCTTACTGGTGTCCAAACCTGTGTCTATAGGACCAACAAAGGCTTATACATTTATGAATGTCATGTTGTGTATCCTCTACCAAATTTCACGCTACCCTGCATTCTCTCCATCTTGACTAGACGTGTCCACGGGAAACCACATGCACTGTGAAGGAATAATTTATTTCTTTACACCTGTGTTTCCCTCCTTCAGATCATCATTGTGCTGCATTCCTCTGTCACACATTTCTGTATATTCATGTCTTCCCATCTACCCTTTCACTTTCCCTACTGAACACACAGCACCTCTCCTTCCTCCTGCTTTCTTGACTTTTTATTTACCTGCAATTCAGCTAAAACCAGAGCATGCAGATAACCCATCTTTTTTACACAACAGCTGCTAAACAATAGCTAAGTAGCCAGCTGACACTTCATTTATTCCAGCGTAAGACAATCTGTTCTTACTTTAAATTAACCTGTTTTTGAAGATGTGTGTTTAAAAGTAAGTTTTAACAACTGTGCTGTTCTCCAGGGTCAGAGTTCCCAAGCACAGAGTTATTTGGGAAAAACTTGTTCTTCAAATTCAAACATTTTTTAAAGTCCATGGTAATGCTGAGGTCTAGGTAGACATAAGGTAGGATAGACATACCTAGGTATATCTAGGTAGGTAGACATACCTAGGGCAGACCCTAGGTCATTAGGCATTGGAATAGGCTGCCCAGGAAGGTGGTTGATTCACCTTCCCTGGAGGTGTTTAAGGCACAAGTAGACGAGGTCCTGAGGGACATGGTTTAGTGTTTGATAGGAATGGTTGGACTCGATGATCCGATGGGTCTCATCCAACCTGGTGATTCTATGATTCTATAAGTTATGAAGTTCAATGACTGGTAAAATTCTTGTAGGCTCGTGTTCACTTTGTTGGAATTGAGATTAAAATTTAAGTTTTAGTATCTCATGCTTCTTTTTTGCTATTTCTAATCTAAGTCATCACTTCAAGTTTTCTTTCTTTGCTTCTTGATCATCCTACTGTGGGTTGTTTTTTTTTTTTACTTCAACTTTACTGGAATCAGAAGTTTATTTTCTTGTGCCTGTCCAAATTTGGGAGTCACATGGCTTAGACATTTTCAGATCTTTTTGGAAAAGAGTTTGGAGAGATTTGTTCTTGAGGTTCTTTCTTGAGTCTGAGTTTGATGCAGGGCAGTTTTTAAATTCCTTACTGTCCATTAGAAAGCTGATGGAGGTAGGTAGACCTTCTCTTTCTTTTATAATTCCCTAGATTGTGATCCTCAGGAGGGCCATATCAATGCTGCTTCTGGTAATTGTACCACATAAGACTTTGCTTCATAATGCAAACAATTTTAAATGCTTAACAGGAGTCCTCACTACAGGATATTCTTTCCACTGCAGTTCATTGCAATATGGTTTTTTTATACATTCATGTATTCAAACACATCAGTGTTAGTGTTAGGGTAATGTTTGTGATCTCACGGTTATATATTAGATCAACTATTTTTATTCTCTACTAATTTGAGTTTAACTAAAGAGAGGGTACTTGATCTGGTTCCCTGTTATAAGAGGGCATACATTTATAAATCCTGTACAGGCTTTAAAACCTCTGATCACTTAATATGTAAGGTGTTGCTTGACCCTGGTTCGATACAGCATGTGAACACAGTGAATATATTTAATAGTGATTGAAATCTTTATAGTACCAATGTGCGTGTTAAATGTTGCATAAGAATGTATTGATACAAGATAAATTTATTTTGATACAGGGGCTGTCCCACTTTGGTGCAAGCATTACCAGGTCCGAGTACACAAGTTACTGCTGGGAGCAACCATACAGCTGTTCTCTTAATGGATGGCCAGGTTTTCACATTTGGAAGTTTCTCAGTAAGGAAATAATCATATTTTTTTGTGGAAATAAGCTAGTAGTTAATATGTCATGTGAAGACATTTCAAAATGGCTTGTATTTGTTATACTAGGACTGCTCATGGCTTCTATGTGCCTTTCGTGTCTGTTATGTTGAAAAATTTGGCCTGTAATACTACTGTGTTTAGAAAACCACGATCCAGGAATTCTGGGTGGGTTTTGTATTTTAATGAAGATGGTGATTTGAAGCTGTGTTATTTTATAAAGTGCAAAAGCTGGAGTGTAAATATTGAGCTATTTTTATATGCTTCAAAACCCATGTACTGCAAAATGTAATGGAAGAGGAATTGCATCTTTGGAACACTGTCTTTTTACAAAAAAAAAAAGGTGAAGACTGAAATGTTGGAATTGGAAAATCACGTTTTGAATTAAAAGTGTGCAAGAAGATGATTCTTCCATTACATATTTTGTTGTTTTTCAGACTTCTAATAAGAACTTTGGTGTCCATGTTTTTGGACACAAAGTTTTGTTGACTTGGAGTGAATCTTATCCCCTGAAAAAACAAATTCAGTCTGAGAGAGGATTTAAAATCATGTCTGTTAGCTGAGGTTGGTTTCTTTTTTAAAAAAAAAAATTAGACCACCTGTTCTGTGTGTCTGGTTTTAATATTGTAATGCTTGAAAGGTGGTGAGAGCCTCATAAGTAGAGACAAGCTCAAAAACAAGCATCTTTCTTGAAAATGTCTTTACTGAGTGTACTTAGTGTTATGTAGAAAGAGGGATAAGTGACATTCTGGACAAAGGGGTATTTGCTGTACATGCATGTTTCTTCTCCCTTACAAATTAAAAAAAATTTCCTTGACTTCATTAGCCTACAGTGAATTTCCTTTGCTTGAGTGAGGAAGATGGAGTCTGAACAGGTTTGTTACTGCTGTTCTTACTACAATATAGAGTAAGAACTGTTGTTCCATTTCTCAGTAATTCATTTTCCATGGGAGATAAGGCATTAGAGCTCCAGGTCAGGGCATTAATGACCATGTGCACAAAGGTGCTTCCTTATGCACTTAGTGCTCTCTTTAGCTCAAGTTTGATGTGCTAATAAATTTGTAGGTACTTTTAAGAGGTATTTGCTTTTAAGAGGTATTTGCTCATAGAAGTTCAGAATTAAGTGGAATTCAGACTGTCTGATTCTGAATGTGGATTTTTTTTTTTTTACTCTGTTAATTCAGTCCTTGTTTAGCACTCAGATTATTTGGATATTGCATACTGAAAGAGTATAAATACTTTGTATTTGATAGGAATTATATATTTGATAGAAATGGTTGGACTCGATGATCCAATGGGTCTCTTCCAGCCTGGTGATTCTATGATTCTATCGTATTAGATTCTGAAGGTGGAGAAGAGAGTTATCCATCGTAGAGAGTTTGAGTTGCATTAAAAAAAAAAGTTGACTTAAAAACCTAACTAACAGACAATATCTGTCAACTACTTGTTCCTTGTATTTAATTAACACTTCACTTCTAGTAGCAGTTGCCTTTTGGAGGTAAGCTATCTCTTCCGGATTACCAGCTTCATAAATCGAAGCTATGAAACTTAACTTGTTCATCTTTGAGAGTTATTGTTCCTGTTACTTACCAGGTTTCTCATTCTCTCCTTAGAAAGGTCAGCTTGGTAGACCAATTCTGGATATGCCCTACTGGAATGCAAAACCAGCACCTATGCCTAATATAGGTTCTAAATATGGACGCAAAGCAACATGGATTGGAGCAAGTGGAGATCAGACTTTTCTCCGGATTGATGAAGCTCTCATTAATTCTCATGTGCTTGCTACATCAGAGATATTTGCAAGCAGGCATATAATAGGCAAGAACTCTTCTAGAATATTTTAAATGCTTGTGGAAGTATTGGAGGAAAAAAACCCATTGTAATCATGAGAAAAATAGAGGAACAGCAATTAAAAAGTGTTAATGGAGGGAATTAAAATATTTTTAGTTTCTCCTTTAGTAGAAAGTTATAGTTATACTGCATATGATGATCCTAGCTCCTTTGCAAATTAATTTTATTAAAAATAAGTCTGCAAAAGTATAAACTTTTCTTGCACTTAGATCTTCCTATGCTTTAATTTTTGCTGTAGCAGTATATCTGTTCTTCCCTACTACCTTAGCGCGTCACGCATTGAAAATGTCATGTAATGAGTGGAGTCTTCATGTTTTTTTTCTCTTTTTGCTCCCTGATCTAGGTTTGGTACCAGCTTCCATATCAGAACCTCCTCCTTTTAAATGTCTTCTGATAAACAAAGTAGATGGTAGTTGCAAAACATTCAATGACTCTGAGCAGGAAGACCTTCAAGGTTCTGGTGTGTGTCTGGATCCTGTCTATGATGTTATTTGGAGGCAAGTGTGGATTATAGTTATTAAAGTAATAGTGTAGAAATCCTTAAAATATTTTGAGAGGCTGGATATTTGATTATGTTCGTTTCCCTAGTAAATGAAAAGAAATTAGCTGTCTGTTTTATCTTTTTTCGTATTTTTTTTATTATTGTTCCCGTAAGCCCCAAATATCTTCTCATGACCAATTTTTTTTACATTTATTTTCTCTTTTTGCATCATTCTCAGTCCAGTCTCATGATGTTTGGGGGACCCTATTCCATTCTACTTACTTACTCTTTATTCTTCCCTGGCTTTCCTCCATCTACTTAAAACGATACTGAATGTTTTGATTTTCTAGTCATGCCCAGGCTGTACAGCCTTGTGTCTTAAATTTTCATCCATCACTCAGGCAAGAGATTAAGACTTGAATAGAAGGAGGGTGGAGTAACGGTGTTCTTTTCAGTTCTGATAACTGAGAGGTGAAAATAAATATACTTATTTAGATGACATAGATAACAAATTATTGTATTTATTTCATGGTGTTTGGGGCTGGTTTCTTTCAGTGGAGACTTTGAGCAGGAGCAGATCATAAGCTCTTGTTCCAGAAGAAAATCATAATATCAAATTCTTTATAATGACTTAAAAGCTATGTTAGCCAGGATTTGGTACAAAAATTTAAACTGTCATCTGAGTGCAAGTGATTTTTGTTGTTTAAATGGTTTGAAGACTTAGACAAAATGAGAATTATCACTTACAGGTAAAATGAAGCAGACAAACAGCTAATCTGCATTCATCTAGAAAAGGTATTATGTAGGATCATATCTTTAAAAGGTCATTATGTCTATAGGCCACTCATGCCCTGCTTTGGATATCTTCATCCAAAATTGATGTTCAAGAACTTAATAGCCCCTTAACGTTGAAGCATGAATATTTGCTAGACATGTTCCTTTGTGACCTCTAAAGTTCCTTTGATGGCTATAGTCCTGCATTTTGTACATCTCCAGGATTGTTTGAATCTTATTAGCTGCATACCACTTCTTACTTAAATTTTTCTGAGGTTTGTATAAGGAAGAGGAGCACCCACAGCCCTTAAAGCTCTCAGTCATGATATTGTTGGCATGGTTAAAAAGCACTGAAAGACACTGTTTGAGAAAAGCAGTGATCAATTACTGTGGGAAAGCAGCAGGTTTCAGGGGAGCAAAGGTGATGATGCTCAGTTTGATGTAACATGCTTGCAGTTACAGGTAGGTCCAAGTGATGTGTTACAGATACTGTTATGGATAAGCAGGGGTTGAAGTATTTTGTCTTGCAGAATTTTGGGGACAGTAAAACTAAATCTTGAGGTTAAATACTCAACAGAAGTATAGATTCTGGGAGTCTGCGCAGATTTATTTCTGTTATATCCCATTCTTGTTTAACAAATTATTAAAACACTCTTAAGGAAGAGATGTGTCAATGGATATGTTTTTAGTAGTGAAATAATTAATACATTAATTATTGTTATTGGGCATTTTTATTCATGCCTGTTTAAATGTAGGGGACAGTTTCTCTGTACAGGGAGACAAAATTCTGGAGTACATTGATGTTAAAGATTTTTTTTCTCCACAGTTTTGTGATTTACTTCTTCAGTTAGCGAAATTCAAGTTATATATGTTTTGACTTGAAGTACAATGAAAATGTTTTTGTGTATCTCCATTTGCTAGTGTGTGTTGACCTAGTGAAGTTTATATTGTTTGGTATAATGATGTTAAGTTTCAAGAGCTTATACTACTCAGATATACATTTTACATTGAATAGCTTATAAAATTTATTTATGTTAGATTTATGTGTATTTTTAGGTGAGTAGGTGAGAAGTTTTTTTTTTGCTCTGTTTTGTCTTGCCCTAGGTTTCGACCAAATGCTAGAGAACTGTGGAGTTACAATGCAGTAGTTGCTGATTCCAGACTTCCCTCAGCTCCAGACATGCAGTCTCGGTGTAGTATTTTGAGTCCAGAACTTGCTCTACCAACAGGTTCCAAAGCTCTGACCACCAGATCTCATGCAGCTTTGCACATTCTAGGTATGTTATTTATAGTTTGAGTTAGAAGCTTAGACGAAATAAAGAAATGTTACTTCATTTATCTATGAATTTAATTCAGGTTTCTGACTTTTTTGAGTTAAACCTTTGCTTTCTAATCTTTAACCTTTGCTGTTAACACTTAGGATCTGGCTGATATGCATTAATTTTAATCAAAATAGTTATCTTCTGCCATCAAAATGATACTAGAGGGCTTTAGAATTTTGATGGCCCTGCTACTAGAGGTCATCTGAAGAGACCTTCCTAGGTGATGTTTTTGGACAGTCTGAAGAATAAAGTCAGTGCTGTTAAGTTGATCTGAAGCCAATGCAAGACTGGAAAAGAGTGCCCTTAAATAAGCCGTTTGTATTTCACACTAAATACAATATCTAAAAATAGAATTTGCTCTTTGCATTTTTTTATAATTAGTCACCAAGAAGAATACAATTTCTTTTTGTAGTCTAGAAGGCAAAATGAAAAATAATCCCACTGTGTTTGTATGTAAACTGGCCATATGCAACATACCCTGTGCTTCAAAGTACAGCTTTGGAAGTTATTTTAGGTCACTTGCTCCCCAATTGTGATGAGTAATCAGTTTCTTGTTCTGCTCCCTTCCCAGTAAGGGATCATTAATTCATGTTAGGTACTCATGTATTTGAAGCAAAATGCCATTTATGGAGGCTCTCAAATCTGCCCATAATTCAACTACTACTAAAACTCTTTCTCTGTAATATGGGAAAAGTGAAAAGGAAAGAAAAAAGTATAGGTGTTACTGGCAATTTATTTGGCATTGACAAAGCTGCGAAGTAGTTTTATTCTGGAAAATGAATAGATTAAATGAGAACAATTTTCAGCAACAAACCCTGAGGTTCTGCAGTGGTCACTCTTGTCTTAAAGCTGTAATGACATTTGCTAGCATATATATGGGTTAGGGGCAAAGCAATTAGGTTCCTTTGATCTTTTCAGCTTCTGTTAATTTCCATTCCACTAATTACAATCAACAGTAAGAAATGTTGAGTTGTTCTTGGTTTTGCTTTCTTTCAGGTTGTCTTGATACTTTGGCTGCTATGCAGGACTTAAAAATGGGTGTAGCAAATACAGAAGAGGAGACTCAAGCAGTAATGAAAGTTTATTCTAAAGAAGACTATAGTGTTGTTAACAGATTTGAAAGTATGTACACAGTAAGATTTTATAGCATAAGATCATCAGGCTTGTGGAATAAAAGATTAAGATTTAACTGTGGTTTTGTTGGGTTTTTTCCTGCAGGTCATGGAGGAGGCTGGGGTTATTCAGCCCACTCTGTAGAAGCCATACGTTTCTGTGCTGATACAGACATTTTGTTAGGTGGTCTTGGTCTTTTTGGAGGTAGGGGTGAATACACTGCTAAAATAAAGGTAAGTTTTCTGGGTTTGTTTTAAATGATATTATGTCTCAAAGTCTGAACTTTAGAAATGGTATCATGGACTTCATGTTAAAATCACAACCTCTGTCAGGATGCATGAGGGGTTGCTTCTCAAAATCATAAAGAGGGCATTATCCATAGGTAGAATTTCTTTGGTACCAGCTGAGCCACTGGTTCCCACTGTCCCTGCCAGTTCTTTCTTGGGTTGCTTTCTGGATAGTTTCTCAGCTGGTATTCTGCAGTTGAGAGGGATTGACACCAAACATACTTAACTCTGCTCTGTGCCAAACATAGGGATGATTGGACTGGAACATGTGTGCTGATTTAAAATAAACAAACAAACCTGGCTATGGATAAAAAAAGCTCACATAAACATATAGTTGCATAACAGCTCTGTATTCTGATGAGTAGCTTCTGTTCCTGCATTTAATAAGGATTTCAGAAACTCACCAAAAGACATTGTAACGAAAAGGGTCTAATATCTGTCTGGGACTTTGATGTGTGTATTTAGAATGTTATTGTTATTTAATGGGTTGTGTCATTTTTTCTATTTTCTGATTAATAGATATTTTGTTTTAAGTAAATGGATGGCAAATACTTAGCAGTAGCATTTACAGAACACAACAGGAGATGCAAAATAAGCAACTGTGCTTTAGTTTAACATTGAGTTGCAAATGGTAAAGGAAAGACAAGATGCTTAATTTTAAAAAAAGCATAAATAGTATTTAAATACTAAAGGCAATAATACTATGGAAGCACTCTAGTGTTATGGTTTGAGGGGTTTTTTTGATGTCTAGAATTACCTTATAACTAAGGTAAGATTTGCCAGTCCACAGATAAACTGAGCATTAGATAAGTGTTTGCAAGGGAAGCCATAGACATGTATTGTGGTCCTTTTTCAAAGAGATCAAGCTGTAGGAATGATTTTTGACTAAGAAACCCAAGTTCTTTTGAAAAAAATTATCTTTTGTCCTGACCACCAACTGTTGGTAACACTATTGACTAGTTCTGCTGAACAGACAAGCTGTCCCTTTCCAGAGAAGTTGTGCACATCCTTGAATTTCAGTCTCCGATCGCTACCCTACACCTTGTGCCCAGCTTTCCTTTCTTTAGATGCTCTGCATTTGACTTGCTTGCAACATTTAGGGAGTTCCGCAACTTCAGAACATGTCTGGGCATAAGATGTGTAGGTCAGTGTCAATAGCTATTTTTTAAGTTAATGATATTACAAAATCTCAACTTGCAGATGGGAATTTGCCTGCCAGTGACAGCAAGTAGTGATTATTTTTGGGAAGGGGAAAGAATAGTGGTAGACAGTTTCCAGAATGCCAGACAGGAAAACGTGGTA
Source organism: Piaya cayana (assembly GCA_013389865.1). NCBI lineage: Eukaryota > Metazoa > Chordata > Aves > Cuculiformes > Coccyzidae > Piaya > Piaya cayana. The sequence goes on along the minus strand of WAAB01015119.1, from coordinate 36,649 downwards.
TTATGAGATTTCTAATAGCTAAGATGTATTTTTACCTTTTTTCTTACTCCTCTAGTTATTTGAATTGGGCCCAGATGGGGGAGACCATGAGACTGATGGAGACCTTCTTGCTGAAACAGATGTCTTGGCATATGATTGTGCTGCTAGGTAAGTTGTTTTCCTTACCTACTTCTACCTAGTTCTTGATCTTTGGTTTTACTTTTTCATACACTTTTAAAATCACTTTCAATGTCAGAGATGATCTACATTCTAGTGCCTGAGAGATGGTGTGAGGGCAAGGACCACCAGTATGTCACAGAATCACTAGGTTGGAAAAGACCCACAGGATCATCGAGTCCAACCATTCTTATCAAAACTAAATATGCCCTGAGCACCTCATCCACCCGTCTTTTAAACATCTCCAGGGAAGGTGACTCAACCAACTCCCTGGGCAGCCTGTGCCAGTGCCCAATGACCCTTTCTGTGAAGTTTTTTTTCCTGATGTCCAGACTGAACCTCACCTGGCGGAGCTTGAGGCCATTCCTTCTTGTCCTGTCCCCTGTCACTTGGGAGAAGAGGCCGGCTCCCTCCTCTCCGCAACCTCCTTTCAGTTGATACTTAACTTGCACTATTATGCATTAAATGTAGTTGGGTCTGTGGGTGTTACTTTAACTTAACTATTCCTTACCCTATTTTGCATTTGATGTTTGTTTCAGTATGCAAGATTAAGCTAGACGTAGACATTTCTGGGCCCTCCTGCTTTATCATTTTTGTGGATTACTACAATATTTTTAAATGAAATATTTTTAAACATGAATATAGATACTTGATATTAATAACTTAATTCCATCAATTTTCATTCATAATCACAGTGTAATTCATTAAAGATTAATCTAAAAACTAGTCCACATGTGTCATTTTCACCACGTACCTCTCCTAGAGAGAAGTATGCAATGATGTTTGATGAACCAGTACTCCTACAAGCTGGCTGGTGGTATGTCGCCTGGGCAAGAGTGTCAGGACCCAGCAGCGACTGTGGATCTCATGGACAGGCCTCCATCACTACAGACGATGGGTATATATTTTTTTTTCTCTATTTTTAAATGCGAATGAAGAGCTCTAATATTGCTTGATTAATAATGGAATTATTTCTCTTTCAGTGTTGTATTTCAGTTTAAAAGTTCTAAGAAATCAAATAATGGTACAGATGTTAATGCAGGTCAGATCCCACAGCTACTATACAGGTAATATTTTGACTTCTATTTAGAACAATTTATTAACATGTTTTTAAACAGAGGCCCTGTTAAAATAAGTATGAAGGTTTCATGAAATTATTCCTGTATTAAGCTAAGGAAATCATTATCTGAAAAAATTTAAGGCAAACTCAGTATGTTTGAGAAAAGTTATAAATCCATTATACTGACAGTTACTTCTTTGCAGATTTTCTGTAAGATGTCATTCTGCATACATTGTAGTCTGAGATTTTTGTCTTAACATCCTTCATTTTTTTGCTAGTTTGGGAAATGTTATGTTTAGAATGCCACAGTTTAAAAGCAATATACAAGTTTAAAAAAAATTGTTTTTCTCATGATAAATGCTATGTAACACTGTTTTATAAAGCAAGAACTTTTTCACAGAATTACTAATGTATTTTTCAGATTTCCTCAGGTATATACAAGACCTAATTTTGAGATTTTGTGTATGGATCTTGCCCTTGCCCCATGCTGATTCTAAAACTTTCTAGTTCTCTTGCCATGTCCTCTCTAAGTATGTCCTTTTCAGGTTCCCTTATCAGAACAGCTCACTGCTGCAGGTAAGCTTTATGTCCATAGGCCCCAGTCTCTCCAGAAAAAGGTCACGTTTTGACTGACACACGTAAAGTCTTGGCATAATCTTTTTAATCTAGACATCTCTTGGCACAACTTGAAGCCTTTTCCTCTCATTCTGTCATTTGGGTAATTTCTGTGGTGGTGGCCAAGGAAAAACAAGCCTTGGGGCCTCTGAAGGCAGGATGTGGCTGAAGAGCTATGAGTGGCACAAAAGAAAAGGTGCTGCAGTACTGCCTGTATTGATTTTACTTTTATTGTGAGCACCTTTGGGACCTGCTTTCATGTATTTTGTTTCCAAACACTATTCCATACATTTCAGAGATACAAATAGACTTGGAGTCTCTGTAACCAAAAGAGAGAAAAATACTTCTTTTCTAGGAACTAGAGTTCAAGATGTTAGTGTAGCTTTGTTCCCCTCCTCCTTTTTCTCTCTTTCCTATTGTCCATAAATTCTTCACAGAATCATAGAATCATTAAGGTTGGAAAAGACCCCCAAGATCATCCAGACCAACCATTACCATAACACCACCATATTTAGTAAATCATGTCCCAAAGCACCACATCTACACGTTTTTGAACACCTGTATTTGCCTTTTAGGATTGCAGTTTGAATGGAATTAAAAGGGTAAAGAGGTGCTTTAAACTTGCATCTGCCTGCTGGAGATGTAGATTGAATTTTAGCTCCACAAACACTAATAAAAAAATTGTTGGTTCTGATTGCTTGTTATGCTGTCACATAGCAAACTTAAAGGTGTGTATTACGCATACCAATAAACCAGTGGGATTTGAGGAATAACATTCTAGTCTTAAAGTGATCAGATAAATCAGAGTAAATACTTGTAATAATTTCACATGTAATTAGGTATGAACCTTATTATCAATTGTCACAGTTCTGCCAGTTGAACAGAATTCAAGATATTTGATGGCTGGTCAAGAAGGACAAGGAACTGGAGGAAATTATGCTGAGATTGAATGTTTTTTGGATAATTACTTTTAACTTTTCTTCCACTTTTGTTCCACAGTAAAAGCTTGGTGCAACTTTCAAATCATTTCTTAAATTATTTTTACAGGCTGCCCACAAGTGATGGCAGTGCATCCAAAGGCAAACAACAAACCAGTGAACCTGTGCATATTTTAAAGAGATCTTTTGCCAGAACTGTCTCTGTGGTGAGTATTATCAAGAAACTTGTGTGTTTCCTGCATGTTCATTCATACTTAGAAAGCCGAAAGACACATATGTGGAAATAACTAATAATTTTTTCTGTTTTGTGAAGTGGAAGTTAGGTACACTGATATATAAATCATAGATTTTTTTTTCCCAAAGATTTCAGATGTAAACTTAAATGTAAGCTAAGATTGCTGTTGATCTGAGGATAGGAGCCTAGAAATGTATTTGTTTACAAGGCTTAGTTTACTTTTCGTATGTGAGCTACTACAGTTTTGAGGGCTCTTAGGGGAATGTGAAGTTGAGTTCATATTTATCCATTGAATTCCATGTAAAAACCTTACTACCTGACAAGAAATTAACGTTATCAGGTTTCTTAAGAGTTTTGAGGGAGCTTTACAGTGTGCTTACTTCTGTGGCTTTTAAGTTATTGTCATTATTACTCATTGGTGAGATTAGTCTTCCTTCTGGATGCATTCTAGGATACATTGAGGATCAGATAATATTTAACTGAGCTCTGGTAAGTTGAAGAAAGGAGTATTAATAAGTACTGTGAAGTGCAGCTATTAATAGAAAACAGTCTGCAGATTTTCACATACAAGAAAAGTAGTCGAGTTTTGGGGAATGTTGCATTATCTTAAAGTACAGTGTTACGCAGGATGAGGCCAATTCCACCTTTGTGCTATTGACTTACAGTCCATTCTGTATCTGTTACAAGCAATGATTGTTTTACTTTCAGTTCCATCCTGGTTTACATTTTATACTGCGTTACCTGTTCTGTCAGTATTCTCAGCTGTTAGTTACATTGAAGTTATTCCTTCTGAATGGACACTCACAGTCCACTTTTCTTAACCAGCTTGCTTTCTCTCATTTATGTATTCTACATTTCTTCAGTATTCTGTAATAACCAGAGTGATCTTTTGTTCAAGTTTCTTCTAGAAATTTATTACTCACACAACTTGCATTTTTAGTAGACATACTATTGATATACTGTTAATATATGTGTGCCTAAAAATATTTGCATTAAGCGATCAAATCCCATGGCTCCTTATACATCATACTGCATTCTCCCTCTTCGTTATCTTGCTGCTGTTATTCCTCACCGTGAATTGAATAGGGTTAAGAGGAGTTTTTGGAACATGAGGCACTTGATAACTAAATTTGAACAATCAACCTGACTGTTGCAGCTTGAAGATAATACCAAATAACTAGTACTTTGCCTTCTGAGGTACAACTTCATGAAACTTTCAACCACATTGAATAATAGTTGAAACAAATTTTTGGACAAACCACCCTTTTTAAATCCTCACATTTCTTGTGGACTGTCATATGCTTCTATTGAATGTTCAACTTCTGTGAAGTTACCATGAACCTGCAGGTCTTCACTGTTTAAAAACAAAACAGAGATGACCCTGATAAGTCTTTACTGTTAAAACAAGAATGTATTCTGTTGAAAACAGATGTTATACTCTTCATAGACCAAGCAAGTAAAATCTGTATTACAGGTAAATACAAACACTTGTTAGTTCTGAAGTAACAGAGCGACTTCTACAGGGGTAATGTTACAAATTGCTTTTAGCATGGTATTGCAGTGAGATATTTCCTACATTCTCAGTGTGCTTTTTTATTCTCAAGCAAATAGGATTTGTATGTTGTATGGTAGAGGTATATATAAATACAGTTTTATCATAAACATGGATATAGAAGCTATTTGTTTTTCTTCTTATTCTGACGCTGAAAGGTCAGTTTTTATTTTTAACACAAAGCCTTTCTTCTGTGTCCTTCATACCCTGAAATAGGAATGCTTTGAATCTTTATTGAGCATTCTTCATTGGAGCTGGACAACACTGGTGCTAGGAGTTGAAGAACTTCGGGGACTGAAAGGATTCCAATACACTGCTACTCTTTTAGATCTAGAAAGGTTGCGTTTTGTGGGCACTTGCTGCCTGAGGTTGCTGAGGGTCTACACGTGTGAAATATATCCAATATCAGGTATTCTTCTTAATTCACTCATTTTGTATTTATCAGCAAATAATAACTTACAAGGTATTCATAATTTGATCTACGCACTCACATAGGGTGTGCTATAAGAGAAAAGTGCTTATACAGATGGGTTTAGTGGAGCAATTGAGAGACTTACCGTCAGAAATAGGGTATTTGCAGTTATCTGCATAACCAAGTGCCCAATGCTACACGTTTATGCTGTAACTTGTGTGTATTTTAAAGTTAATTTCTTGTTTGGCCTGATAGTTTTGTTATTTTCAACTCTTTATGTTCTTTTTTCCCCCATTTCTGTACATAGCAACTGCTTTGGTGATTAGCACAATTCAAACTTGGAAGACAGTATCACTTTTTCATGTCTGTAGTTTAACAACACTCATATTAAAATGCAGTATATATTAAGAGAGACTGGAAAACTGGAAGTTTATTATGTTCAGCTTCCTATGGTGTAGTTTAGAATCATGAATGGTTTGAGTTGGACAGGATCTCAAAGATAATCAAGTTCTAATTTTCCCTGCCGTGGGCAGGGACACATTCCACTGGATCAGGTTGCTCAAAGCCTCATTGAACCTGGCCTTGAACACCTCCAGGGATGGGGGCATCCACTGGCAACCTGTGTCAGTACCTCGCTACCCTCACATAAGGGATTTCTTCCTTGCATCTAATCTAAATACCCTTCACTGTTTTCCTTCTGAATGTAGATTCATCTGTGTCACAAAACTCAAGGATTTTTTATTTGCTTGTAAAATGTGCATTTTAATTAAAATGTTTAATTTACTGTACGTTTAATGCTTCCTTTTTGTGTAAACTTCTAGCTACAGCCAAGGCGGTTGTAGAAGAAACCAGCAAGCTGGCAGATTGCATTGGAAAAACTAGGACCTTGCTGAGAAAAATTTTATCTGAAGGTGTTGATCATTGCATGGTGAAATTGGACAACGATCCACAAGGATATCTCAGTCAGCCCCTCAGTCTTTTAGAAGCCGTTCTTCAGGAATGCCATAATACATTCACAGCTTGCTTTCATTCGTTTTATCCAACACCAGCTCTACAGTGGGCATGTCTTTGTGACTTGCTCTTTTGTTTGGACCAGGTACATGCCTTATGTGATTACTCATGCTGCACATTGCTTAGGAGTGTCCACATGGCATTTTTTTATAATCATGACTAACATCTGAGTAATTAATTATTGTAATATAACAGTGCTCTAATCGAGCAGAGTACATGTGGAACTGTCAATATTATTCTGTAATCAACAACTTTCTTTTAACTTGCTTATTGTGAATGAGCATCTCACATCTGAACAATGTAGTTTCTTGCCTGTATTGTTTGCAATGAGATGTAAGCAATTTGCGTTTTGGCATGAAAATTCATTTAGCATATAAACATTCAAGGGAGAATCAGTTCTTTAATATATTAATCTGATTACGTTGTTTGATGAATTATAATAAGTGCTTTGTCTTCGAAGAGTGCTGTAATGTTGAAAGTAATTTTAAATGGGTTTATTATGTTAAAACATGTTACCAGCATATTTTAGTTGTTCCATTTTAAAGATCTAAATGGGAGCTCATGAGAGAAGATAATGTAAAATTCACAGGAAAGGTAACAGTGTATGAAATTGTTTATCTAACTCTTTATCTATGCCATTCTATTTATTTCTTTTTATGTTTTTAAGGACATCCAGGAAGCAAACTTCAAAACCTCCAGTAGCCGTCTTCTTGCTGCTGTTATGTCTGCTCTCTGCCATACTTCAGTAAAGCTGACCTCTATCTTTCCAATTGCATATGATGGAGAGGCCTTGCTGCGATCAATGGTCAAACAAGTCAGCACTGAGAATGACTCTGCTCTAGCCCATCGTTTTCCTCTTTTGGTTGCACACATGGAAAAACTTAGTCAGGTTAGGATATATTCTCAATAGCTTGTTTTACTTTGCAACAAAAAAGTTAATGTAAGTTGAAGTTTTAGCTTTATAAGAATGTAGCTTAGTTTGCCTGTGTGTTTTCTGTTGTAGAACAGAATCACAGAATGGTTTGGGTTGGAAGGGACTGTAAGGATTGCCTGGTTCCAACCCCCTATCAGTGGATATGGATTACAATAAACTTAAATTGATGCCAACTCATTCTGGAAATTAAGATTTTTTTTCACAAAATAATACATACTGTGATAGCTTTGAGCATTTTTAATATTTTTTTTGCCCTCTAGCCATTTCCTGTTTTTAAGAAATCACAGATTTTTCAGTTACCTAATGCTTATAATACGGGAAAATCTGTGGGGTTTTTTTTAAGGTAGTACAATGTCATATGATTTATCATTTTTCTCTTTATAACGCAGAGTGAAGAAAACATTTCAGGGATGACTAGCTTTCGGGAAGTGCTGGAAAAGATGTTGGTCATTGTTGTTTTACCAGTACGAAACAGCCTTAGAAGAGAAAATGAACTTTTCTCTTCACATCTAGTTTCTAATACCTGTGGGTTGCTTGCTAGTATTGTGAGTGAGCTTACAGCATCGGCATTAGGATCTGAGGTAAAGCTTTTACAATATCATTACTAGAGGTCTTTCAGGATGGGTATATTATGAATATGACATAGGCTGTGGCAGCAACTGTGTATGTGTGTGGATCTTCTGCAGGTGCTGGAATTCTGCCTCTGATGGTACCATGGGTGCCTCATATTCTAACCATGTCTGCTTTTGCTTATTGGTTAGAATTTGTAGTGTTTTGTTTATGCATTGTGTCTTCATCCTTTGTCATGGAAACACAGAACGGTTTGAGTTGGAAGGGACCTTAATGGGGAGGGACACCTTCCACAGGATCAGGTTCCTCAAAGCCTCATCCAACCTGGCCTTGTGCAGCTCCAAGATTTTACTTGCACATCTCTTCCTTTATATATTCAGTGTTCTATAAAATATGTATTATATGGTGATGTATTTTTACAATGCTTCTTTAGAGGTTCTCTCAATTTATTTTATTTGTATTAAAAAACTGAGAGTGATACTAAGTTCAGCTTTTTGAAATCCAGAGATACATAATCACAGAAGTTCCCTTTCATGACAGTGTAATGTCATTAAATTGTATACATCGATTTGATTTTATTAAAGATACGTCACAGTCTGCATACTATAAGCAGATTATGTTTTTTCACTGAAGGAACCCAGTGTTTTATAACATCCCGATTAAAGATATTTCTACTGTTAGATAAGATACGTATCTTTTCTCTCATCTGTACCTTACTTAAGGTAGAAGTAGGTAACTCTTCTTCTCGAAGCACAGTTGTTAGCTTCCATGCTAAGTCTTCCTAAAAATTACATGTTTAAATACTTGAAAAAGTTAGGAATCAGATTCCTAATTATTCCTGATAAATTTCTAATTACTAGAAATTATGATTTCTTTTTAGGCAATGTTGAACAGAAGCTCCAGCAGAGAGACCTTTTATGTTTTTTCAGTTGACTGCTAAAATTTACTAGTTGAAAATCTGGTAATTTACTTCTCTTAACTTTGCTTTATGAAAGTTATCTACTGTGTAGCCATTAACCCTTTCTGTTGTTTATATTTAATTTTCTACAGGTTGATGGACTGAACTCTCTTCATTCTGTCAAGTCCACTCCAAACCGATTCACTAAAACAAGTCAGGGAAGAAGCTGGAATACTGGGAATGGATCCCCTGATGCAATCTGTTTCTCTGTTGATAAACCTGGCCTAGTTGTAGTAGGATTTTCTGTTTATGGTGGAGGGGGAATTCATGAGTATGAGTTGGAAGTACTTGTTGATGATGTAAGTACCGCATTTGAAAAAAAACCAAACAAAAGTAACCTCAGAGTTTTTTACAATATCTTTTATGATGCAATATTTTGATCTTCTAGGCTACCAGGGCAACAATTCAGTAGGATTTTGTTTTGTTTGCTTGTAGTGGTGTGTTCTCTAGTATCACAAGCTATGTCCCATATCCAGTAGATTCCTGTTCTTTCTTATGAGTTTGAAATCTTACTTTATTACAAACAATATTTGAAGTATAGTGGGTTTTTCACATCCTGGAGCTAAATGTACGTTAGCATCAGTTATCTCTCTGCAAAAACTGAAGAAAATGAGAAGTAAGGCAGACTGAAATAAAACATATTAAACCAAAAACTAAAGAAAAGGATAGCCTACTAGCATGATCAGACTGTATTTACAGTCTCACATGCTGTTGAAGTTGTCTCTTATAATAAGCATGAAACTCCTCTGTGTGTTCTTGTAATGAAGACATGCTTCTGTTCTTTTCCACCCAGTTGTTTGCTTTTAGTGACTGTTGTAGTCTCTCCCAAAGGGCAACCATTGGTTGCTATGGGAAGTCAACGTCTCTGTTCAATTATTTCCCTTTCAGCAGAAAGGCTTCACTGTTGAATCTGAACAGGTTTTTCAGCTTTGTTTTATTTTTAATGCTGCATGTAACAATTTATGCATGAAAATATCATTTACCTTATTGTGTCATTTATTTACATTAGAAATGTATTAAAGTGGCTTTGTTTCTTTGACTTAGAGTGATCATACTGGAGATTCAACTCATTCTCATAGATGGACATCTTTAGAGTTGGTTAAAGGAACTTACACCACAGATGATTCTCCCAGTGACATAGCTGAAATAAGACTTGACAAAGTTGTGCCACTGAAGGTAATTAAAAGAAGTGCACCTCTGTAGGTTTCATATGATTTCTTTAGGTAACAAAAATCAGAATATACAGTATAAATTTGGGGCTTTTTGTGTACATGTTTCCGAGTTGATATGTTTGCTTTATAAAGTCTGTTTTGCCCTTGTAACTGAGAAGTTCAAGTCCTGGTGTCAAAAAACCAAAATCTTATTTTTTGTAGTAACATAAGATAGATTGTAATTGCTTAGTAATTGAAGACATTCTGGAACATGCACTATTTTGTGTGCAATTTGGTAGCTCATTTCCTTGGATACCAGGTCACTCTTCAAGTAACTTGAAGTAACATTCTACTTAAGTTATGGTTTATAGTTCGGGAACACATAACAGCTTTGACCTCTGTTAAATGCTGGATCTTTTACAGTTAATTTCATTTGTAGTATATTCTGAAGCACTTTTCAGACTCTTCCACATTAATGTGAAATAAAAGCTTTCATAATACTAGGAAGCCTAACTTACGTGCTTATTTTATACTCCTTTTTCAGGAAAATGTGAAATATGCAGTTCGTTTGAGGAATTATGGAAGCCGAACTGCCAATGGAGATGGAGGAATGACCACAGTTCAGTGTCCAGATGGTGTAACATTTACATTTAGTACCTGTAGTCTGAGCAGTAACGGTACAAATCAAACACGAGGACAAATTCCACAGATTCTTTATTACAGGTTGGTGTGTTGTCATGATCCATTTCTAAGAAAAGTGAATAGAATCATCACAGTACTACTATGCCATATCTGTCTTTGGAAAGTAACAGAAATAAATATACTTGGAGTGTGTTTGAGGAATGAGCTTCTTTAACAGCTATATTTGGATCTTCCAGTGTAGTTTTAGGCTTAAGTTATTTAGTGCAGGTAGGTTTTGGGACACCAGTTGTGCTGATGCCTCTTCAGTTTTGCTTTGGATTCTTGTTTTTTTTTCTAATGGTTAATTTCTTAGTCCATTGCCTACTGCTTTAAAGCTGCAGTATTGGGACTCATAAGGTGCAGTACTTCAATCTCTTTATTTTCCTACAACCTAAGAGATTTTTGAGAAGACTACTCACCAGAATATTTATCTCTGACTACATTCAGTTCTTTCCTCTGTTGCCAGATGGGATTGCATCATGTAAGGAAGCAAGTTATTTTTAAGTAGGAGCTGTTTCACGTCTTACTGTAGAGTTCAAAGGTACAAAAAGAGAAATTGCTATTCCCCTAAGAAAATCAGCTGCAGGGAAGGTTCATTTTAGCCTTTCAGGATCGTATTAGGAATTCACTTAAAGTAATGCTTTTGCAGAAATCATTACATTCACTTTTGAGGTGATCACTCTGATATACATGAAGATGTGTTTTTCACAATTTAGCAGCATCTGAATATATGAATTACTACCATTATCTGTACAGCAAAAATGTGTGTCGTGGCTTTTACCCAGATCTCAATTTTTGTAGTAAAAGTCTGATCAACAGTAGGTCCAAAGAGTAAAAGGAGTGAGGAATAGTAGTTTACTTTGATATTTAATTATGCTTAAGGTATACCTGCCTAGTTTTTGCCCCACCTTGGTCAGGGCAGTCCCAAGCACAAATAGAGACTGGGTGGAGAACAGATTGAGAGTAGACCTGAAGAGAAGGAGTTGGGATTGCTGGTGGATGGGAAACTCAACATGGGCCATCAATGTGCACTTGCAGCCCAGAAAGCCAGCTGTATTCTGGGCCACATCAAAAGTGCGGCCAGCCAGTTGAGGGAGGTGGTTCTTCCCTTCTGATCTGCTCTCCTGAGGCCTCAGCTGGAGCACGGCTTTCAGTTCTAGACTCCTCAGCACAGTGAAGACATGGATCTGTTGGAGCAAGTCCAGAGGAGGCCATGGAGATCGTCCAAGGGCTGGAACGAGCACCTTCTTCTCGAAGATAGGCTGAGAGAGTTGGGTTTTTTTAGGCTAGAGAAGAGAGGACTTCAGGGAAGCCTTATAGCAGCCTTCCAGTACTTTGAAGGAGGCCTACAGGAAGGATGGTGAGGGGCTCTTTATCAGGGAGTGCAGGGATAGGATGAGGAATAACAATTATAAGCTGAAAGAGGGAAGTTTAAGGTTAGGTATTAGGAAGAAAGTTTTTCCTGCAAGGATGGTGAAGCACTGGAAGAGGCTGCCCAGAGAAGTTGTGGATGCCCCATCTCTGGAGGTGTTCAAGGCCAGGTTGGATGAGGCTTTTAGCAACTTGGTCCACTGGAAAATGTCCCTGCCCGTGGCAGGGCATTGGAACTGGATAATCTTTAAGTTTCCTTCCAACTCAAAGTATTCTATGATTCTGTGAATAAAGGATGAAGAAGATAAAATAAGTAACACTACAAGAAATGATAAATTTTGTACTAACGATCACAAGAACATGTTGCTCATAAGGAAGTTTTAAAGTAGCTAAAATAAGAGGAAATTGAAGCTGCCAGCAAAATTATATTAACAGCATATTTGAAGACACAGTATAGTTCTAACTTCTTCTAAAACATGAGATCGGCTGTACTCAGAAACTCAAAAATCCAACTTGTCAGTACTAACATAATTGCTTATGGAGGAATGGTATTAGTGTTGTATGTCATGATAATACTGTTGACTTAGTCTCCTGGATTCTTTGGTATGTGTTTTTAGGGAATTCCTCGGACATTTAGAGGAATTTTATTATGATGTATTATTATTGTGATGTATATAATGTAAAAAGGAGGAAAGAAGACATGGAAAATATTTTCATTCCTAGAATTTCTGCTTTTATATAAGCAAAAGAAGGAATAAAGGATTTCTAAATAATAGCCTAACATAAGGTAAAAGAGCACACCAAAGCTATCTTCCCATCAAAACAGGCTTGTGTTGATTTTTTTTTATTCCAAATATTGTAAAATTCTGAGATGTTTTTGGAGAACCATAATGGCAGAACTTAGAAGTGTTGCATTGTAAATTAGGGTTTGGTTGGCAAATTTGCAGGCTGCTGCCTGCAATCACAATGTCTATTCAACTTTGCTTGGACAACAGAAACCTATATGTTATCTGGTAGATGACTGTAGTTATAGATACAATCAATTTGAGGTTTTGGTTTACATCCAGTAAAGTAAGAAATGTTCCATCAACTATTATAAAGCAGAGCTTGTCTGATTCATACTCGCTTTTGCTCCAAAACAGGATTGAGTTGTTGCTTCTGCAGATGCCAAGAAAGGCTGTACCCAAAGAATTGTGTTGGTGCTCTTCTGATTAGGGCAGAAATGCTTTGGAAGGATTTGTTGGAACTATACGCAGTTGGAATTGCACCCACTGTCAGTCACTAATAAATTCAAATTAAAAAAGCTTGAGGATGACAGCAAAACTACAATTCTAGGACACATTGACCAAAAAACCCACAATCTTTTTGTAAGAGTTAATTTCAGTCATAGAGAAGGACAGGTATCCCTGTGCACTGAGCTGCTTCACATAAAGCTTTTGAGTGTTTTGACAATGCTGTTCCTGGAATCTTAATGTTCTGGAGTGATGTTATGAAAGATCAAATCTTTCTGGACAAATATAAGAAATCCAAAAGAGAATGAGAAATTTTGCTTTATATGCTAAGTGATTTTCATTGTCTGTGCCAAGGCTCCCATACTGAGGGATTGAAGTAGTTTGACTTTAGCTTGAATTAGTAGAAAAAACAACTCAAACCATGCATGTATATATCTTATTGAAATAGTTTTGATCTTAATACTGTTTAGGAGAACCTAATTTGACATACAGAGTGGATTTTTTTTAAAAAAATCTGTTAAGGGTAAGCTTGAGATTACATTTTAAAGTGAAAAAGATGATCTTTAGGTTATGGACGGAGAATGTTTTTCCTTGTTACTGTAGTGCAGAAATATCCATGGGAAGAGTTTTACTTGTTCGTGATGCATTTAGTATTCTGTTTTTATCAAGATGGGTGGTCAGACTTTGAAAGTTAATAAATTTAGTAGTTAATATATTTCTGTGGTTTGAAATGCATCTGGTCAAAAGAAACATTTCAGGCATATACTTTTGTATTTTCTGCCAAATAAAAATAGAACTATTTTAAAAGGCTAACACTGGGGCACTGTCTCCAAAATATACCCTGTGATTTCTTCGATTGTCTCCTTTATTGCTTTATCATGAATTGTTTTACTTATTATATGTCAAAAATTAGTCAGTCATGGTTTTCTAATATAATTTCGTATTTTCTGAACTTGCTTTAATCTAATCCACCATCCAGAAGCGAATATGATGGAGACCTGCAATCGCAGCTTTTGAACAAAGCTAACGAAGAAGACAAAAATTGTAGCAGGGCTCTTTCTGTCGTGAGTGCTGTTGTACGAGCAGCCAAAGACCTGTTGCACAGGGCTCTTGCTGTAGATGGTAAGGCTTTTGAAAATTGACTTTCAACATTTAGTTTTGACACTTTCTTTCTTTGATAGCAGGAGGTAGTAGTAGAATATCAGCGATACAAAAATCATATTTCTCTTTTGTTTTCCAAACAATATTTTTCTAACCAGTTATTACTAAAGGTGTCAAGCTAACTTTCAAAGTCATTGAGCTGCTTGTGAGATATTGTAGGCAGATACCTCATAAATTGTCTTGTTAGTTTAGCAAGCATCATAGTAAAGCTTGTACGAGTCTTTATTTCCAAAAGAATGGTTATAATGGGTGAGTTGCAAATTTTATTACATGTTTTGCACAGTGGTGGTAGTCCAGGAAGACTGACTGATGTAATGCATTAATCATCACTTAAGCATTCATTCTTGAGAGATTTGGATATTGGCCTTAAAAATTGATGGTTTTAAGCTACCATCTACAACCATTAGTCAAAATGTCCAGAATATTGCATAGTGCTATAGAAATTCATTTGGAGTGCCTGGGAAGAGCTACTAGTGCTGACTTTTATACTTGTAGAAAGTATGAACACAATTCCACAAAATGGCAAAGAATGGAATATAGCTGTGCTCTAAGAGGCGGAGTTTTTTTAAAAGAAAAGTGCGTACAATGGAATTTTTATCTCAAGTGAACTTTGCCAGGTTAGAATTTCTCAATGCCTAGATAATAATTTGAAGTAAAAACTGGTGTAGAAACTAGAAGTTTCACTTGTAAGAAGCGAACCAGAAAAATAAGATGTATTTTGAACTGGTGCATTTAATAATACTACCTGTGTTGTAATTATGTTTCTTTAGCTGAAGACATTCCAGAACTACTCAGCTCTTCCAGTCTGTTTTCAATGCTGCTTCCCCTCATAATAGCCTACATAGGACCAGTAGCAGCAGCTATTCCCAAGGTATGTTCCTCCATAGACATTACTGAAGACATTTAAGAATATTGTGTAAGGAAAATCTGAATTTTCTTTATTTCTTATGACTTTACAAATCAGTGATTTGTATTTTACTGTGTGATTCATTATGAATTTTTTGAGAGTCAAATTTTAAAAACATGTCATGCTACTTTTTTTCACTTGCAGTGAAGGCATTATGAAAAAAATGCTTAAGGAAGCAGAGCAAAAGACAAAAATAGTAGGAAAGGACAAAGAAATTGAAGGATTTGGATGTACAACCCATTTATTAATGAATATTGGTGGGATGAAATTTTTTTTGTATTATGTAAATCCTGTTTTTATTATAAATATCCAAAGAAGTGGTTGCTGTAGATTAAGGCTATTTCTATGAAATATAGAGGTGGAAAGATAGAAGCTTTGAGCAACCTAATCCCATGGAAGGTATCCCTGCCCATGGCAGGATGTTGGAACTGGATGACCCTTGAGGTCCCTTCCAACCCAAGCCATTCTGTGATTCTATGACTCTAGGATGTCAACTGTACATAAAAATAGGCTTACTTTTCAGTGGCAGAGCATTCTTTGAGGTGTCTGGTCTGGGACACTCTTGAAATTTATTAGATTTTAAAATGTCATTAAACTTTAGCTAGTAGTTACTGTTGTCTTTAACTGCTTTTTCATTAACTCTAAGCTCTCTTCTAAATTTAAAGGGCAGCAAATAGGGCTGACCACTTAAAATCTATTGGATTCATTTCATCAACAAGAGTTTCAGATTTTAGTTATCTTGTTACTGTAATGAACTGGAATTTAGAACCAAATTTGGTTTGCTATAGAAGTGTTCCTGTCTTTTGAAAATGTCATAGAGGTTACAAAAAATGATGTGATGCTTAACACTACGTGTATGGAAATACCTTGAATATTTGCATAAGACTATTCTAATGCTATTATAAAACAAGATACAACTATGACATCAATATGGTATTTGCTGTCTTGTAACTCATGCTTATTGTTTGTTAATGTTAGAGGATATCCAGAACCCTTGTAGAGAAATGTAAGTTTTATAAATAATGCTTCTATGTGGTGGTATATTACAGGTTGCTGTTGAGGTCTTTGGCCTAGTACAGCAGTTACTCCCTTCTGTGGCTGTTTTGAATCAGAAATATGCTCCTCCAGCTTTTAACCCAAATCAGTCTACAGACAGCACCACTGGGAATCAACCAGAGCAAGGGCTTTCAGCTTGCACTACCTCCAATCACTATGCTGTTGTGGAAAGTGAGCATCCCTATAAACCTGCCTGCGTTACACACTACAAGGTAACCACCATTTCTGAGTGTGCGTGCAGCTCCTTAAAAGCTTTTGGCACTGGGTGTTTGTTTCAATATTGATGGTCTGCTAATTTAATTTAAATTTAATTAATTACTTTTATGAGGGGTAACGATTTTCAGCTTGAAAGAGGGAAAATATAGATTAACTATTAGGAAGAAATTGTTTCCAGTGAGAGTGGTGAGGCACTGGAACAGGTTGCCCAGAGATATTGTGTAACCTGCTTCCCTGCATGTGTTGAAGGCCAGGCTGGATGAGGCTTTGAGCATCCTGATCCAGTGGATAGTGTCCCTGTCCATGGAACAGGCTGATATTTATGGTCTCCTCAAAACCAAGCCATTTTATGATTTCACTTTTGCCTACACCATGACTTGGCATTACAGAAGTCTATGAAGCCCTTTTAACTTTGCTAAATGACTCTTGAGTAGGATTCATTCTGCCTTAAATGATGGCTACTGCAATGAAACTAGGTTTTCCTCAACACCAATAGAGAAAGAATGTTTTTTTTCTAGCTGTGAGTGAAGAACTGAGGGAAAAATTACATTCCTGAGAGGCAAGCGTTGTGTTTCAGTTCTTTAAAATAGTGAGTTCTGTGATCACATTGATCCTACAACTGTAAACCCCTAGCGGCAGCAAACCTGGAATCAAGAGCTGGAGGAGATGATTAATTACTATTCCAGTATTCTACCTGCTTGTCTTGTGAGAAAGGAAGACATCCACTGTAGTAATTGTAGTTATCATATGATCTTCCTGAAGCAATGATGCTTATTATTGTTCTTGTAAGTTTATGGAACTTATCTGAAGCCTTAGGCTTAGCTGTTACAACTTTTGCATTTCTGTAACTGCATGCTTTCATACAACAAGCCATATTCACAAACACAATTCAGCTGCTGTGTGCTTTTCTAGGATTGCATAAAACATATTGAAAGTACGCTTGTGTTTAAAAAGGTATTGAAGAGTTAAGTGTTTGTAGTAGTAATCTATGGTTGTTGCGTTTAATGATCCTGTGTAGACTTCTTATGAGGAATCACAAACGTATCATATCTGCAAATACTTAATCTGAACATAAATTATAATACAGAATTATAATTCAGTAAGATGCAAGGCATTGTAAGTATATCTGAATTTCAGATAATAAATTAGGTTAAAGTTAATCTAAAGCATATTGAAACAACTGGAAAGAATTATATTACTGAATCACTTTCACCAAACGGAAATAAAGGATTAAGTGGAAAAAAAAACCCGAACAAACATCCACCCTCAAAACTTGCACATAATTGGATTATTGTTTTGTTTTAGGTGACTTTTCCTGAATGTGTCAGATGGATAACAATAGAGTTTGATACTCAGTGTGGCACTGCTCAGTCCGAGGATGTTCTCCGTTTACTAATTCCTGTCAGAATTGCACAGAGTCTGGGATTTGGACCAAAGCATGCTTCTGTTCATGAAAACCTTAATTCATGGATAGAGCTGAAGAAATTCTCTGGATCTTCAGGATGGCCTACCATGGTGTTAGTGTTGCCAGGTAACAAATGGATACTGTGATAATTTCCAGTCATGTGAGTTACTAAAATAATGAGAGATCTGATTTTTCTGCAAAATTATCTTAGAAAACTAAAGTTGAAAAAATATCTTCATCCAAGTTGGCAAGAGTTCATTATGAGCCATAGATTTTACGTCAGTCAATTATGTTTATATAAAGTTTCTTGTTTGATATGTCGATCTGCATGTTATTCATGGTTTTACTTTACATTACATCTAAAGGCTAAGTTTCATTTATGGTCACGTAGAAGAAATGTATAAAAAGAGGAGAAATGCTAAAATTTTTATTTTAATTGTTTTATGTATCCTTTTACTTGTCACAAGGAAATGAAGCTCTTTTTTCTCTGGAGACGGCGTCAGACTATGTGAAAGATGACAAAGCTTGTTTTTATGGTTTCAAATGTTATGCGATTGGATATGAATTTAGTCCAGGATCTGATGAGGTAAGGAAGAAGTGAAATGGCTACAATTGCTGCACCTACAAGGCCGTTTTTTTTCATTAAAATATATTTCTACTTTTGACTAAATAATATTAGCAAAATACTCTTACATTTCTTTCTTGTAAGTTTTTAGCTTTTTTTGTTACTAATGTATTTGGAAATCTTAACTGATTATTATTTGGATGGTTTTTTGTTTGGTTTTCTAAATCTCTGCAAATGCATAGCATGATTTTATCCAGTATGTCAATGGGATATGAAATTTCCTAAAATTCTGACCTCATCATCCATCATAAATTCAGAGGTTTGGGGCTTTTGGGCATGCAGTAATTCATATTTATTGCTGGCAATTATGGGATGACAAACTTGCATTATTTTTCCAAAGTTCACTTCGACCAAAATTCTCAGACTCCCTGGACGTACTGTGCTCCTTCAGGCTACCTGAGATTTTGCCTAATGGCCATCATTGTGCCTTTAAGGGCATGAATTGTTTCCTCTGCTGTTTCTTTTCTGCAAAGGAAAGATTTTTTTTTTTTCATGTTCTTGGGCCCATGCTTTATTTTGTCTTGCTTCAAGAAATTACTGAAAATAAACTTTATAATAATCACATAAAAATAGCCCTTCCCTTGTCTTGGGAGGTTTGGGGCCTTCCTGTGAACTTCACAAGGTCTTCATCTTCCTTACACTGGAGCCCTCACAAAACATTGACCTTATCTTATTCCTGGATTCATCTCAAGCTAAATCATGTCTTTATTTCCGAAACATGCGATTCTTTGGAGTCGCATAACGTATCAGAAATTACAAGTAATCGTTTTTAAACACACTTTACCCAAGCCCAAACATTCTAATCTAATCTTTTATGTGGTTTGTATGTATGTGCAGCTTAAATCAAACGAGGCACTGCTTTGCAATCTGAGTCTGTATTGATAGGTTTTTGTATTAGGAAGTTCCCTTTCTCTTTAATGATACAGACAAAAGACAAAAATCGTTTTCAGATGTTTTTACTGGATTACCAGAACCATGGTAGCTGTCTGATAGGAAGAATGTCACTAAGAAACATCAAACTGGAACACAAAGTAATGTCTCCTAGAATAAAGCAGTGTCAGGGAAACACGTTCATTGTCCTGTTTTCTGAAACACTTTTTGTTTTAAAATGTGTTTCAATTTGAAGGGTATTATTCAGCTGGAGAAAGAATTGGCCAATTTAGGAGGATCATGTGCAGCAGCTTTGATGAAGAAAGATCTAGCGCTTCCTATTGGTAAGACCTACTCAAAGACCATGCTTTGTTTTTTCATCGTCATTTCAGTTTTTCTGAATGAATACTACCTTTAAGTCTTAATGCTGCTTTTAGTTAGAGATGATGAGACAAAAATGATTCTTAAAACTGAATTAATCAAGATAATAGAGTGGCATTGTTTTCTGCTTACACTGTTCCCTTCTTTGTGTATGGGGAGGAGGGAAACTTGGTCATTTAAGTCTGAACCAACTCACCCCATCCACAGGTAGTGTGTCAGTGTACGAGCTCTGTCCTACAGTGTCCTCGTGGTACTTCACAAATGTGCAGGTATCTTATTTGTATTTCTCTTTCACTGTTTTTTTCTCCCTGCACTCCACGCTTTTCTGAATGAAAAATACCTGCAGCATTGAATTGCAAAGTTTAAAATTACTTGTTTAAAATGGTAAGTGACAGTTGCATCTGTAGATCTCGTAGCCTAAAATATTTCTGCTGGTATTTTTAAATTACAAAAATAAACCTATACCTTTACAGAAGATGCAGCAAATGAAAGTTTACAATAAATAAAATCTAATTTAGAATGTAAGGAAAAATATGAGTTTATGAAAACTAATGGATATGGAGATGAAATTAGAACTTTCTACTGATGCAACCATATTCTGTGTAATAGCATTTCTCCTAATTAACATCAGTGTATAGGAAAAACAGACTTATGGTCTATAATGGGATATCTTTTTGATCATTTTAGGAGCACAAACAAGTTCAAATATTGTTAATGCGACTGGAAGTGTGTATTAATGAGCAGGAGGGCATTGATCAGTACACAGTTACAAGCACAAAACCTAGTTTGAATTTTTTAACCCAATGTTTTGCTTGCATATTTGAATGTGCAATTTTATGTTGTAAATAGTCACCTCAATTGCACTGGTAGGTCTGTATTTCTCTCTCAAAAGTACAGGCAATTCTATAGTTTAAATAATTCCCTCCTATTTTAAAACCATCTGCATTAAGTCCTTAGTTTTGTTAACTTCCCTTGCACTCGCTTATGCTACTGTTCTGCTACCAAAAAAAAAACCAACCAAAAAAACCCAAAACAAAACTGAAATTTAAATGCTTCTAACTTAATTTCCTAGGTTTTGTAATACTTCAAGCTTCTCTCTAAAGAGTTTGTTTTGTTTTGTTCTCATTCTTGTATGTCTAAAACCAGAAGGGAAAGCAGGTGGTACATCAGTTGGCTTTGTATGCTTTCAGGTAAAAGGAATTTGAAGTAAAATGTGGTTAAGTTAGCTAAGCAGTCTCAGCCACCTATAAAAGTGTTTGTGTGTAATCTGCAAGAGAGGAGGGATAGGTGTAGCCTGTAAAGTTTCTTGATTACTGTTGTAATTACAGTTAATTCATCTGACCATTTACCTAACACCAGCTCAAACACTTCAGCCAAATCTGTTAGTGTTTCTGATAATATTACAAAGCTAATGACAACAAGGGATCATATACAAGCGTTGTTTCTCTACAAGACTACCAGACTGTGTGAATGAACAAAACTGATGAATATATACGTGGCAGTGGAAGTGTTCGCAGATATAATTCGCTGTTTAGCTTTTCTAAGATGGTTTTCAGTTGTCTGTAATTTTGCTTTGTGTGTTTTGCTTGGTGTCTCTGAAAAAAACACTGTGGCAGGAAAAGAGGTAATGTGGTTTTCTAGGGCACTGTTAATTGATTTACTATGAGACCAGTTTTCTCTTTCTGCATTCTAGTTAAAGTACCTTCCACCTTTTACTGCAAGTGAAATGGTATCTTAAAAAAATACTGTGTTACTGCCACAGCTTATCTGCCGAAGAGTGTCATCCTATTCTTGAAATGGCCTTTTTTTTTTTTGACATTTCATACTTATTTTATGATTTTTGTAGTTTTCCTTTATCCCATGTGTGTATGTATACAGGCTAAAGAAAGTAAGAAGAATTAAGAAAAGAATTAGCAACTTAACTTTCAATGGATTAATGTTGGCATTTAGAATTTTAGCATCAAGATCTGAACTAGTAGCTATGACTTTCTTCTAGAGTCAATGTAGGCATCTTTAGAGGATGGCTCGTGTCATCCTAAGATGAAAATGTAAGAAAAATGAAATTAATCACCCAAAGGAGGAACCTCTTTCTCTTCCATTTGCTATAAAGAAATCTTGTAATACCTAAGTCTACACTTGTGCTTCACTGCCCAGAAGTAGGTGAAGTAAATTTTGCTTCATTCCCAGATACTCTTTAGACTTCTGGATGGGGATAAAAGATATTTTAGAGCCTTGGGACAGCTAGTGAGGGCTTCCTTCTCTCCTTCCAGTTATGGGTGGTGACTCTGTAAGGCTCAGATAGGTCCAGTCTATTACTACATGGCTCTGAGGCTGGTGTCACTTGCAACAACTTTGGGTTTTTCAACAGTGGGATGGCCTACATGGCACCAGAATTACAAGTATTGGATGGCAGACACCTTTCTCAGAGCGGGAGGAGGTTCTTTGCCCAGGAGCTTGCAAGGCTTTAAACTAGATGTGAAGCAGTAGGGGGATAATATCAGGCTTGCCTATGGCAAGTGGCGGGAGGACAGACAATGGTTGGATGGATGGAGTGCTGGTATGGGCCCTCCACCTGCTGTCCAGGGGCATGCTGGGGATGCCGTGACGCAGCTCAAGTCCTCTGGAGATGAGTGGGAGGTTTGAGAGGTGGTAGGTGTTGGGGAAGATACTTCTCCAAAACACCTTCTAGGTAATAAAGGATCCACTAGGAACATGAATTGACTGGCAGCCCAGCTGCCTCTATACAGACGCATGAAGTTTGGGTAACAAGCAGGAAGACCTGGAAGCTACCATGCTACTAGAAAGCTGTGATCTAGTTGCCGTCACAGAAACTTGGTGAGATGAATCCCATGACTAGAGCGGGGCTATTGACAGCTACAGGCTGTTCAGAAGGGATAAACCGGGAAGGAGGGGTGGAGGCATCGCCCTCTGAGGAAAGGGATGTGAAGAGTTGTTGAAGAGTAGCAGCAAATGGATTGAAAGTACATGGGTCAGAATAAAGGACCAAGCACCCAATGGGAACCTTGTGGTTGGTGTATACTACAGGCCACCTGATCAAGGAAAGTCAGTCGATGAAGCCTTCTTCCTTCAGCTACAGAGGCTTCACACTCATAAGCCTTCATCCTACTCGAGGACTTCAACCACCCTGACATATGCTGGAAAAGTAGCACAGCAAGCAGCAGGCAATCCAGGAGACTCCTGGAGTGCATTGAAGATAGTTCATTAATCCAGCTAAGAGACCCCCACCCAAGGGGATGCAATACTGGAACTGATGGTCACTAATACAAGTGAGGTCATTGGTGACGTTAGGATTGGAAGCAGCCTGGGCTGCAGTAATCACACACTGGTGGAGTTCAAGGTCCTGAGGGATATGGGACAGGTGAGGAGTATAGTCAGGACCCTAAATTTCAAGAAAGCAGGCTTCTAACTCTTCAAGGAGTTACTCAGTAGGTCCCACTGGGGTGTGGGTCCTCAGGGACAAAGGCATAGAACAGAGCTGGCAACTATTTAAGAATGCGTTCCATGAAGCACAAGAGCACTGTCCCCAGATGTAGGAAGTCAGGCAGGAAAAGAAAGAGACCAGCATGGCTGATTCGAGACCTCCTGGTCAAACTCGAGAACAAGACGGAACTGAACAGGCAGTCTGAATTAACATGTTCAGAAAGTGATGTTTCCTCCTTGTCTGTTCTCCAGAACTCAAATTTAAAGTGTTTTTTCTCAAGAGACATATCTGTCTGTGATGAAGATCTAACTTGAACAACAATGTGGAATTTGTCATGCATTTAACATTATTATTTTTTTCAAATTTGATAGTAGTAATTCCTATAAATATTCTTTTTATTGAATTTAAAAAATGCCACAGTACTTGATTCTTACTTCTCTTTCTTGCTTCTTACTAGTAGAACTGCCTAACATTCTTTTCAGAGAGAGTAGAAATACAGTAACCTTACCTGTTTTACTTGTCTGTTAAAAGACTGTATTGGGCAATTCTGGTCACCCTGTAATCAGACTTTGGAGTTGCATTTGTGAGAAAGAAATATGGTAGAATAGAATGCATTTGAGTTTCCTGTTTTAAGGAGGAAGCACAGTTTACAAAATTGTGCAGAGTTTTATCAGGTTTTCTAATACTTTTACTAGGGTAAACTCTTAAAAGGGGGAGCAGCTGGTGCATGCTTACAGGTACTGCTTCCCAGAATCCATCTTGACTACCCAAAATCTCTTTCTGAAAGTAGCTTGTCTCATCCAAAGTCTTGCCGTACATACTGTCTTGGAGATGAGATGACAAGTACCAAACTTTTGTGTTGTGTAACATATCTTGTTTGCTTGTGCACTGAACTACACATTGCTGCATGTTACTTGAAAATATTACTCTTCCAGCTGCTGGTTAAAAAATGTGACAGATCATCTTGCAAACTTAGATTTTGTAATATAAGAAGGTTCACTAAACAGAATTAAATTTTGCATTCCACTGTATGTAGGTAAATGTCAGTATTATTGTTAATGAAAAGTAAGTTGTTTTTTTGTTGTGAAAATAAGTTCTGTTTTTACAGCAGGTAATGAATTTGAAGAAGATCTTGAAATTCTTGAAGAGGCTGCCTTACAGGTATACTGCTTCCTTTTTTTTTTTATGTTGCAAGGTGTTTCAACACGTAGTTGCATTGAAAACTTTTGACTACTACAGAAGAAAATCACTTGTGAGGTTTTTATAATAGGAAGGAATCTGGATTATTATAAAATGGTTCAAGAAATTCATACAGAGTTTTACTGGGTTTTTTTAAATGATTTTAAAAATAATCTGCTTAGGAAAAATTGCATTATCTGTCATAGGTGAGGTTAGATGACCAAATATATTTCAAAATATGTAGGTGTCTGGCTTAGCCTTCATTCTTTAACAAATTTTAGATGTTACTAAAATTAGTCCCGTGTGTCTCTGTTACTGCAGAAATAAAATCACTTTTTCAGTTGAGCAGTAACACTTAGAAAGCCTCAAACAGTATGATTGCAGTTGTTCTGGATTGATAATATAGTCACAGTATTATCAGTGCTACAGTATGAAACCATTGCCTAGGCCTTCGATGATGGAACAGTAAGTAGAAACTGTCTTGGAGAGATCAGGTGTTCCTTGAAAGAAATATTTCTCCATCTTGAGTCTGTTCCTCGACCCTACTGTGTTACAATTCAGAATAGGAGCATGGGAGAAATGAATTAATTTTTGCTTTTAGTCCCATCTATTAAATGTTTTATGCATTTCTTCAAGTTCCTTCCCTTCTTACAAAGAGGTTTCTTTCACTTTCTCTCACTTAAAAGTATCTTTCTTAAGAAATCTACCTTTCTGTAAGTTATGTCTTTTATTTTTGTTTTCTTTTGGAACACAGTCATTGGTCACATATTCAGAATAGATTTCTTCTTTCTTCTCCTAGTCACCAAGCAGCCGTTTAGGATGCTTTTAACATGGAAGTTCTTGTTACCTTATTTTTTTCTTCCAGAAATTCTTTGTCAACTCAAGCTCCTCTAATGTTATTTGAGTTAAGTTACTGTTTATAGGTAAAATGACTTTTTTAATCCAGTCTTCTCCTACTTGAATGGTTTTCAGTGCCCACAGTGTCTGTGCCAGTTGTGTCATGTTATGGGAAAGTGTCTGCACGTAAGATACTGAAAAATTGTTTTGCTTCCCATTTTTTCATCTCCATCCCAACTCCTGGAAAAAAAAACAAAAGGTGTGCAAATCTCACTCTGGCATTCTTGGGAAAGGCTTGGCACTATCTCACTCACCAACCATTTTAGAAGCTCTCGAAGGAAGTCTTCCACTGCAGGTACAAAGCAATGAGCAGTCATTTCTGGAGGATTTCATTGCTTGTGTAGCAGGATCAAGTGGTGGACGACTTGCAAGGTAAAAAGTTTGTGCTGCATGAATGAACCCATTATTTTGTACTTGTAATGTTTAATTTTTGCAACAAAATAGAGCATGTTTAAGTGCATATTAAATTTGAAAACCTGTGCATTGTTAATTGTCTCTACAGCCACCTGTAGAACTTTAATAAATGCATTATATATTAATTAAGTAAAACTAATTGGCTGTATTGTTGCTATTTAATATATTAGGTAAAAGGATTTAAATATTCACAACTTCTGCATCCTTTCTTAGCTGGAATTCATGTTTATACTGAGTAAGAATTTATCTTTTGGGGGCCCGTAAGAGATTTTAATGTTGAATGTTTGGCTTTGCTGTAGGTGGCTTCAGCCAGATTCATATGCTGATCCTCAAAAGACGTCACTGATTTTGAACAAGGATGACATTCGATGTGGTTGGCCAACTGTTATTACAGTACAGACAAAAGACCAGTATGGAGAGGTTGTTCATGTTCCTAATATGAAGGTAATTACTGTGATCTTTGGCTGTTCTTATACTTCATCATGCCTTCTTTTGTTATTTGTTGTAGATACTCCACAGAATACTCCTGTATAGGGCAGAAAGTGGCATGTGTAAGTTCAGCGTAGTCAGGCTTTCTTACCTTTAAATCCATCAAATGATCAAATTCTGTAATATGCCAATACTGTTTCAAGCAATTTATAGCTGCTCTGTAATAAGCTACATGTGTAGTTGTGGAAATAATGATTTTTAGATGATGTTCAATGGTGATGAGGTGCAATGTAACAAGAACACTTTTTTTTAACTTGTAAGCCAGGAAAGAGTATTATCAATTTTAAACTGAATAAATGTGATGGAAAAAAGAATCAGAAGCACATTGTTTGTCTGTTTTATAATTTAGACTAGGTCAGCGCTTCCTCCTTTTCTGTTACAAGCTTTTAGAAGGTCCTGTAGGTTGTTCAGGTGTTTTTTCCAGTTAGAATTGGAAAACCCTTGCAGGCTTTGGAGTAAAGCTTCTTGATTTAAAGTAGCAAAATATGTAAAAAACCCCAAACTGAACACAGTGTTTTTCATATTTTAATAAATGGAGTTACACCTGATTTTTGAAGCCCACATTTAGTCTGGAGTAGTACAAATATTTTCAAGAGTTGCTTTTATTCAGGCACAAAAGCAGGTAAAGTACCTTATACAAAGGCATGATTTCTGTGATAAGGAATCAGATCTGTTCTTTGTCTAAGATGTAATAAGAGTTACCTTACAGTGAGCTATAAACACAGTAATGAAGTGTGAGTCTACAACTGTAACAGAAGAACTGGTCATAGAGTTTGATTGAAATTTAAATGTGCAGTTCCTGACTTAAATGCATGACAAAGGAAAACTTTAAGTAGTGATTTTACTCTCAATCAGCAAAAGATTAAGTCAAAATATACACATAAAATTGTTGCTGGATTTCTTGTTTAATTACTGTTTTTCTTCATGAATGTGTTACATCAAATTAAGATTTGCGTTATTTTAATCTGTTGGACTCATTCCGTGTGCAGTGCGCTAATATAACTTGCAACAAATTGAAAGAGCGTATGAAATCTGCAGCAATTAAATGCGCTTTATTGCAGATTCAGGATGAGTAGTGAGCAAACTTATTTTCCAGATAGTCTGTTCTTCCTCAGAAAATGAAGTACAGCTAACTCTTGTCGCCTGTGTTAACAGAGGTCAGATAAAATATGCACTAAAGAGAACAGTATAAACATATGGTACTGATAAAGTTTGGTGGCGTAGCTAGCCAAGATCCAAACTGGCCGCTTGCCAATCCAAATCTGTCAGCCCTTGATGACTCACTCTGATACCTGCGCAGTCATTTGGAAGACTCTCTTCCCTACTACATACCTTTTTCCGTTCTGGGAAAACTGAGCTAGGCACACCAGGCTACATGCCGTTTCCCAGGGGGTACTCTGGAACTGGCAGAACTGGCACTGCTCCTTACTGGTTGTGTGGAAAGTCAGTTGGGTGTTTTTCCTGTACATCTATGTTTTTTGGAGATGCTCTGCTTGGCTTTGCAGAATATTAAGTGTATACACATAGCTTTTTATGCAACTGGATTTATAGTGAATACTCTACGCATTTTGTCAGATCTAAAAGATCATCCTGAAGATTACTCTAAATCATCTTCTGTATTCCCCATCTTATTGCAGGTAGAAGTCAAAGCTATTCCTGTTTCTCAGAAAAAAACATCTTTGCAACAGGAACAAGTTAAAAAGGTGCAAAGGATACCAGGCAGTCCAGCCACAGCTGCTTCCCCTAGCGGTGATATGACCTTTGGAGGACTTCCTTCACCAAAGCTTGATTCTTCCTATGAGCCGATGATAGTAAAAGAAGCTCGCTATATTGCTATTACAATGATGAAGGTAAATTGCTGTATTTTTTGCCATGTAACTGTAAAATTCAGCATTCAGAGTGGGTAAAGGTATGCAAAGGAGATGGAAAAAAAGAATTTTTCAGTTTGATCACAATCTAAAAATACATTAATTACAAATTTCTTGACTACATATAAGTTCAGCAGAAAGCTAGGTGCATCAAAAGGGCCAATTGCCTGAACTCTAAAGTACTTACAAACTGGATGAACATTTAAGAAGGGAAGTTGTCTTTAATTTTGATTACAGATTAACAAAGCAGTATGAGTCACTCAAGAAAAGTAAAAGCGGCTGTTGAAATGGTGGAGGGGAGTCAAACCAATATGGAGTTGGATTGTTTCAGTAAATCTATGTTAAATACTTTATCTGGTGAATGTAGAAAAAAATAGGAACTCAGTATAGTAAAAAAGACCATGTGAATAATTTGTGTATCAATGCATACATATTAAACATGTGTTGAAATGAGCTTCTGTCAAATGTATTAGCTCAGAGGCTTTGCCAGCAACAGCTTTCAGAGAGGTGAAAACTGAATAATTAGTATTGATTTAAGTTTATTTTAGAACACAATACATTTACATATTGACCCAGTACAGAGATGTGACATGATATGTATAACTAGCAGTTAGACAACTTAATGAGAATATTTAGTGTAATCAATATGGACTTACAAAGGGAGGAATTGGCAGACTGGCATCTTCTTGGATGTGTGGGATTGTTTCCTACAGAGGACAGTGCTGCAGTGGCTATGTGTTGTAATGGTTTGGATCCGACCCCCCTGCCGAATGCTCAAACCCCACAGCTCGCAGCCTTTCCTTTCCCCCCCCTCCTCTATGAACCCAAGGGAAAGGGAGAAGCGAAAAAGCTGCTGAAATGAGCAGACCAAAGCTGTACAATTATATACACATATATTTACACTTATATACAATTAGAATACTATGTACACAGGAGTAGGGACCCCGGACACCCTCCCCCTGCCCCGAAGGGAAAAAGGGAGAGAAAATAAAAATCCAAAACAGATATACACAATAGAAACCCAGGAGTAAGCAATAAAAGAAAAGAAAACAACAAAAGAAAATCTTACTACTCTCCTCGAGATAGCAAAACTGCACCAAGCAACCACCGGCACTCTCCTATTCTCAAGGTCCACAAGGCCTCACTGGGCCTCACTCCTCCACATGAGCAGAGCTGATAGCAGAGAATCTGCTCCAGGGTCCACAGGAAAGGGAAGAGAGACAGAGGCATCTCCTCCTTCTTATTTATACCCTGGTTTACGTAGAAAATCGCATGGAATACTGGGAGGATGAGTACTTCCTCAGTTACAACCTGGTTTCTAAAATCAAAACCATGACAGTGTAAATAGTGTAACTGGCTAATAAATAATGGATTAATAAGGGAGCAATGAGATAAATATGGTGTATTAAAAATAGTTTAAAAGCTTTTTAAATCACTTGTCTGAAAAGATAATTAGAACCAGGGAGTGTATGTCAAGGAGAGAAGCATGATTTGCTTGTTCAGTTGTCATTTTTTTTCACTTGAGGTGCTGCAAAGATCACTCCTTGGCTTGATATACCTGGTATTTTTACCACTGACTTCAAGGGAGTGGGAAATATATTATTTATTCAAAGTTGAAACCCAAATTATCATTGTCCACAGGCACCTGCTGCTTCTTTTCCTGTAGCAGATATCAAACCTGCTCACACAGATGTTAGTGGCGCACCTTGTGAAGCATTAGATCCTCTGGAGTAACTGACCATGGAAGCTGTCCAGAAATTAATCTGTAGATTTGGACACTTCAAGTGAGGAATGCCTTGTGTTAACTAGCTAACTTGTGAGAAATTTTAGTTTGAATTGGGCTAAGATAATAAAAAGAAAATGCAAGTCATCATCTTAGATAGCAGTACACGTGTTTTTAAAGATAAAAGTGAAAAAGTAAAACAAGCAAGCTAAGGAAAAATACAAAAAAGTCTCTCTACTTATTGAAACGTGCTTGGCTTCTACATTTAACACCTTTTGGGGGCATCTTCCAGAGTTTCACAGACAGTTCAAACAAAAAACCTTCAGAATCTCAGGGATTTATGCACATCAATGAGCAGAACTTGGATTATGTCAGATGAGGCAACTGTTTGCATTGTCTCCGATTATCTCTGCATCTTAAGTATCGTATGCTTTCTGTATGGCATATGGCTGCTTCCTGGCTGTTTCAGAGGTGTTTTCTGAATTTAATTTAAGCTATGTAAGGGTCTGACAGCATCCTCTGAGCATTGACGAAAGTAGGAATTTCAGAACAGATGTATGTGATGTCTTTCAATTTAGAGTGATTACCAAAAAGCTTCCATTCTTTTTTCTTCTGTGACATATCTTTAGTTTATCACGATTTGATTCCTTTCTAAGGCAGTGATTTCACAACAGTTTAGGCTTATTTATCCCATCCATCTTCTGGAAAGCGCATTGTACCAGACTAGAGAAATAAACTGGCATAAACTGCTTGCTTCTGTATTTTTAAGGTTAGTTTTCTGTTGGCTCAGTAGCCTTACTGTAGACACTGGCATTCTCATGAGAGGTCTTGAACATCTCACTGGATGTGTTCAAGACTGGGTTGGATGATACTTACGAGCAACCTGATCCAGTGGAGGCTGTCCCCTGCCCATGGCAGGGGGTTTGGAATTGGATGATCTTAAAGGTCCTTTCCAACCCAAACCATTCTATGATTCTATAAACCATCATTGTTCTTTATCCCTTAGATACTCAATGGATATTTGTATCTACAAGGAGGGTGAAATCTAGCTTATTAAAAGAATTCAAACAGGTGTTAGGCAAACGGGATTGAAAGAGATTCAAATACTTGACTGGGAACAAAGCTTTTGTTAGCAATAACTATCTTCAATTTCCCTCTAAATTGCTATTATTTAGATAGTGAAGTTTCTTGTTTCATATATGGGTATGTGTGTCTGTAGTATTTCTATGGTTTGGAATTGGTTTCTGCATCCCTGCTCTATACTTCTAGTGAGTGTAAAGTTAGATTAGTATGTTCTTTGGGAAAATACTATGCTTCCTTCTTCTCTTTAGTATAATTGATAACTCTTGATTTTGTCTGATGAATTTCATCTGTTTCTAGGCATATGAAAATTACTCCTTTGAAGAACTACGCTTTGCTTCACCAACACCAAAGAGGTAAATTTTTAGTAATTGCTTTTTAATAGGACTGAAATTAATAAGTCTTGTCACTTCTTATACTGAGAATCACAAGCCTTGATTGTAAAGTAGACTTGTTGAAAGGTGGAAACATTAGAAAGACTGTGTATTACTTTTCTTATTTGTATTATGTACTCCCTGAATGTGTTCTTTAATAATTTGCTGTAGATAAATGTGGTGTAAAGATTTATAATTTTAATTGTTTTGGTTTTTCATAGACCCAGTGAAAACATGTTGATCAGAGTCAATAATGATGGGACATATTGTGCAAACTGGACTCCTGGAGCTGTTGGTCTCTATACCATCCACGTTACAATAGATGGAATTGAAATAGGTACTTAATTTTCACTATATTTCAACAGAAATTTATATTGTATTCAGCTTGTATACTGACAAATCTGTGTTATCACTGATATTTAGTTTTACAGTTAATAAAAAAATCTAGTACCTGAGTTTTGATTCAGAAGCCTTTTATCAAATTCCCTCTTCTTTTTCAAAATAAAAACTGTAGCTTTTCTTTCCTTGAAATAGGAATATATTTGGCAAATCATGTATTTATAGTTGGGTTGGACTACAGGATAATAGTTAATAAGAGTTTCTTATTCTTTACTGTTGCAAGATGACTTATTTCAGTGATAAGAAAGTGACAATCAAAAAGGGGGGGGAAAAAGCACTGAAGAACTTGGGAAAAGGGGAAATTGTTCCTGACCATGCAGGAGGAAATGTCATTTCTTCTGCTGGTAAACTGAGAGAGTATGGTCTTAATTGAATTGAATTTCAATTATTTGTGCTAATTTTAAATGCTTTGTGCTTTTCTAAATGCTTGTTTACTTGCTGTAAAACTTACAGTGTAGTCCTACGGACTGTAGTATAAGATAATATTTTGTGCCATAATATCTAATTGGCTTTTATTGATGAAAATATTAAACAGTACTGGTCCCAGTACAGACCCCTGAGGGATATCACTTGTCATCGGTCTCTGTCAGACCATTGAACCACTACCTCTGGATGCGACTGTCCAACCAATTCCTCATCCACCACAAATTCTACCCATCAAATCCATGTATCACCAATTTAGAGAGAAGGATGTTGTGGGGGAGCTTTTACTTGTACACTCAAACATTTAACTCTTATGTGTTCATTATTCCTTGAAACACACCCCTGCAGACACTATTACGAAACAAGATTCCCTAATTGTGCTGCGTATACAAGGTATGAGAGATACCCATTAACAGCATGACATCATATACTTGTAAATTTCCACATGTGAAGATAAAAATGTTGAAGAAGTAGTCCTTTGCACCGTGGAGCTACTGCAAGCATTGTTTATGGCAGACATAAAAGCGACTGGTTATTTTAGCCTACTCTGAGATGTACCGTAGATAAACTGTAGTTACTGTTTGACTGATGTATCCCCTTAAATATATATATTTTTTTTTTTTTTTAAACTTAGTCTTTGTTTGCTTATAGATGCTGGACTAGAAGTAAAAGTAAAAGATCCTCCAAAGGGAATGATACCTCCTGGAACCCAGCTTATTAAACCAAAAGCAGAGCCTCAGCCGAACAAGGTTTGGAGAACTTAAAAAAATAATCTGGATATTTATATTTGGGTGGGATTTTATTGTTGTTTAATACGTATTTATCATGTCATAGTGGTGCAGGGCTTAAGGATATTTGAAAGTCACTTTAACATGCTGAATGGAATGAAATTCATGTACTGGATAAACTCTAAGATATTAATTCCTTTTTCTTTCTGTAATCTTCAACATGAGAAGGATGTGGAACTATTTCAATGGGTCCAGAGGAGGGCTACAAGGGTGATTAGAGGGCTGGAAAATCTCCAATACAGGGACAGGCTGGGAGAATTGGGGTTACTCAGCTGGAGAAGATTCTGAGGAGACCTTACAGCAACCTTCCTGGTGCCTGAAGGGGACCTACAACAAAGCTGAAGAGGCACTTTGTAAAGACTTGTAGTGGTAGGACTAGGGGGAGCGGGTATAAACTGGAGAGGGGCAGTTTTATACTGGATATTAGGAGGAGTTTCTTCATGATAAGAAGTGGTAAGGCACTGAGACAGGGTGCCCAGGGAAGTTGCAGTTGCTCCATCCCTGGAGGTATTCAAGGCCAGGTTGGATGGGGCCTTGGGCAACCTGATCTAATGGAAGGTGTCCCTGCTTATGACAAGGGGGTTGGAACTGGACAATCTTTAACGTCCCTTCCAACTCCAACCATTTTATGATTCTATCCATTATTAAAACTGTTCTGCTCGGCCTTAGTCTTGACTTGTCATACAAACATTGTGAAACAATTACAAAAGCCACTGACTATTGTTAGTACTTTCTTTGATGTTGTACTACGAAATTAATTGGACAAAGGGCTTTACGGAGATTTTGTTTGCTTTGTGATAAGAATCTTCCTTCAGTCAATTTAAAAATCCAAAATTAGGTTCTTTAGTGATGTCTTCCTTTCTGAGAATATTGCAATTTTATTTTTAGAAGTTATCCTTTCAGTATCTTTTGACTTCTCAATTTCACCTTTTTGTTCCACTCTGAAGGACTAAAGTAGACATAAATAACAGAGGAAAACTGAAAGGTGGTGTGGCAGTGCTGTAAGGAAAATGTCTAGATGAGAGAACCGTCTTCTACTTCCTCTTAGATATAAAGGGGGGAATATTAAATGAGGCTTATTTTTGTGGAATAAGCCTGTGTTAAAAGATATGCAACCCTGAAATGCTGCAAGGTTATCCTTTCCTGTCTTATTACATCAGTGAAGGTGGCCAAGAAATATATCATTCCAAAAAGGATCAGGTAATTGTCAGCCTTTTACGTATACAGCTCATCCCAATTCTTTTGTGATCCAACTTTCTGAATAGCCTAGAAACAGTAACTTTGTTGGATGATTCCTCAGTCTGTAAATGCATCCAGTGTCTGCTTCTGCCACTAATAAGGTTCCTATACCTCAAAATAAAAATAAGATTACTTTTAGTTTCAACACAGTTTTTAATAGAATTATTGTACATTTATCAAAAAAATACTTCTAGACTTTCTTTCTTCTCTTGGAAGGAAGTCTTCCTGGTTACATCGTTATCTAAATTAAAACTCTCAATCCCTACTGAGTCAGGTTAATCTCATAGAACTTCAATATTATTATCCAGGCTGTGTTGGAAAAGTATAGTCTAAGTGCAAGATTCATCTGCTCTAAGAGGAGATAAATTGCTGGGAGGAAGTAGTCATTCTCTTCATTTGTTACAGTGGGAATTGAGGTGACTGGTTCGTACAAAATATCTACATTTTGTCAAGTAACCACACTTAAAAATACTTGACGAAAGTTAGACGCCTAGTGGTGTAAGACATTACCTAGTGTTTAGTCACCTTTACTGTGTTGTTCTGCTTGCGTGTCATGTTTCTTCTTCCAAGTTGTAGTCTCTTTGAAAGAGGAACCATTTTTCTGTCGTGTAGATTGTGTCTGTAGAGTCTGTTTCAATAACACCCTAGACCTTTCATGGTAAATCATTTTATCAGTCTTAAAAGAATTGGAAGCATATACTGAATATTGTGTGGTATAACAAGAGATCTTTCCAAGACTGAGTTGGTGCACTTTTAGGAGATTTTTTTTTTAACATTATGATTTTATGGTTATAAAGAAGTGAAATTATGCACAGCAACCACGGGAAACTAGCAACAAACTGTAACTCTAAGACTGCTATCTCGTCGCTAGCATTTCAGAATCTGTTAAAACTATTTCTTTTTACTCTTTGACATCTCTGTTCCAATTTTTTCTTCTTTACTGTCTTCCTTTGCTTCTCTTAGGTTCGCAAATTTGTGGCCAAGGACAGTGCAGGGCTTCGTATCCGTAGCCACCCTTCCCTTCAGAGTGAGCAGATAGGCATAGTGAAAGTCAATGGATCCATCACTTTCATTGACGAGGTAATTAATAAAATAATTTTGTTGAAAATTGGGCTAAGATGTAAAGTTAATTCATGCAAATAACGGGTTATTTTTTGTTTAAACATTGACATAAATAACTTAAGAACACAAAAGAGTAAATTGGAAAAATCTAAATATTTACTAATTAATTTTTCAAGCTGTCATTTCCTTTTAATTTACTTACTTGAAACCTGTGTAACAAACTTCTGAGACTCCGATATAAGGAAAGAAAATTCCAAGAATCCATTTTATAACAATATCTCTAAGGATTTAGCTGTTCATGACTATTTCAACTATAGGCAAAAATTCAGGTGTAGATGTCATTTTCATTACATCTTTCATTTACACTTCTGAAAGATCACTAGTATTCTAGACTGCTATGCATGTATTTTTCTTGCAATATAACTTAATCTACAAGGAATATTTTTACAGTTTACTAAGTGGAAAAACGGAAACCTGGGCAACTTATGAAGCTTACAAAAGCTTGGCTTACTTTCCTCCTTTCTCTCAAAGCAATTCTTATTGCATGGTCTGATTTCAATTTATCTTTGCACCTTGCTTTTTAAAAATATATGCCTCCCATTGCTTTGAAATTCTGATTTTGTTCATATTCCTCTTTATCTCTTCTTACATTCTATCAGCACGGTGAAGATCATTCGTTCCTTGCTACTGTTGTCTGTTTGTCTGAAGTCTGTTAATCCTTACTGGCTCTGCAACAGTTACAGGAGGGCATGGCTTGTTTTTGTTGCTTGTTTCCCATAGATCCACAATGATGATGGTGTTTGGCTGAGGCTGAATGATGAGACAATAAAGAAGTATGTTCCTAACATGAATGGCTACACTGAAGCCTGGTGTCTCTCTTTTAACCAGCATCTTGGCAAGAGCCTTCTGGTACCTGTTGACGTAAGTAAAAGGTGCCTTTGAAAAATATCCAAAAGTACACTCTATCCTCATTACAAGACTTTCTTTAATTAAGGCTGCAAATGAGTCCTGAGATAAACAATATTTTAATTACCAAATATGACCTTGTATGTGTTTGCAGTTTTGAGGGCTGTTGTGTAATGAGGGTGGAGTGTAGAAATTGGAGGAATTTTATATTGAAGCCACTTCTCCTAGAAGGGAAACAAAACTGCAAGGAACACTATAACAGTGTACAAAAGTATAATTATATAAGATTGCAGTCTGTACCAGATGTCATTGTTTGTAAGGTGGTCCACTGATGCCATGATTTCAGAAGAGGCTTGCAGTCTGCAGTGAATCAATGTAATTGAGGTATTTTGCAAAATTTCTTGGGTTTTGTGAGCTTTACACCTGAATCCTTGGGTTATCTTTTCTTAATTTTTTTTAGCTAATCAAAGAATCACAGAGCATGAGGACTGTCTAAAAAAGTAATTAAAAAATCTGAATTTATAATAAGAGTAAACACAATTTATCTAGGTAACTTTAGTGGTGATAACAATCACTACAATTCAAAGGTTACAGTTTTTCTGAAAAAAGATACAGTTTTAAAAAGTTTTTAAAAGACAGAAAGAAAAAAGTATGTTATCTGAACCAGTGTTTCTGAAAATATTTATGACAAAACAGGGCTTTCTGGTTTATCTGGTTTAGTGCATTTCCCAGAATAGGGGGGGTACGTTGGTTTCTTCAGGGTAGAATGTTAGAACCAGATCAAGTTCCAAATACAGCTATTTAGATTTTATTCATTGCCTTACAGAAAATCATGGAATGGTTTATATTGGAAGGGACCTTAAAGATGA
>WAAB01015117.1:96406-118831 GCA_013389865.1 Piaya cayana | reverse complement strand
ATTAGTGGAGACTATACGACTAACATGCCCATTTTAAAGATGAGTAACTGAGTCACAGGGAGATGAGAGCCCAAATTCCCAAAGGCAGGCAGCTAACTGAGGAATGAGTACTCACCCAAATTGGACAGAAAGTCAATAACAGGGCTTAACTTTTGTCTCTCGACTTGCAGTCGTCTTATGAGGCAACTTTAAAACCGAATCTTTCCTCGGGGCTTCTCAGAGAAGGTGAGTTATTTCTGCTGCCTAGCAGGCAGTTGTGCAATTCACCTGCCCAGAGTGTGTCAGAATTTGCAGTATCCCTTGGCCCAGGGGCTGGGGATGGATGCGGGGAGAGCTGCATCCCGGGTTCACTTTGCAGGAAGGTTGGGTGACTTCTGTGTGAATAACTGACTGACTTGTTGCTAGGGAACAGTTGGGAGGCATGCTTTTGATCTCCCATATGCTTACTACTAATAAATAAACAAATAACAATAATTACAACAAACCCCAAGCCTGTTGTATCTCCAGGATTAATTAATGATGAAATACAGCTGAAATTCTGTAAAAGAAGGTGGCAAGGTGGGGTAGAATTCACATTTTCCTGCTGCATATGGAAATGATGGTTGAAATTAACATTTTTTTTTTTCCTTCTTAAAATTTACCTTAGCTGGATCAGGTTAGTGGGAGGAGTGGAGGAGTATTCCCTTCGCAGACAGAGGATGAGCAGGCAGACAGTAAATCTCCCCATGCCAGTTTTACTCGCATCCAGTTTTTCCTGCCTAGTACAGTTAAGTTTTTTAGATACTTTACTTGCATTTCTAATTCAGTTATTCTTCTGAAATTTATTCAAAGGATTTATGCTTATGAAATTATAATATAATGCTGCCTATATGCCAATGAGCTGCAGGCAAAGAAAATAATTTTCTTCAATTTATAGTTATGAGGCTGGAAGAAAATGATGCCTTCTTATCACCTCTTTTTCTTTGTATGCCTCACTATTTTTTTAAGTCTTCAGAAGGCAGGAGCTGATGATGAATTCTTAAGCAGATCACACTGATAATTGTATTTCAGAACTGTCAACTCTGTGAAGACTGTCCACAGAGGTGTCTCAGTTCACTTGAGCTATTTGTGTCACTGCTTCTCAAGGAACTCAGCCCTCAATAAAACCCAAATCACTGGGGATATTGTTAAGTCTTCTGAAAGGATTATTAGATCGAAGGAAAATTTATGGATGACACTTTGTAACAATTAATCAGGAACTGTTGATGAAGTTATGTTGGTTCTTTATTCTTGAGCGGGAAAAAAAATATGCTGCCCCTGTACAAATTGTCAAATGGCCTATTTTGTCACTCTGTTTGATTAATGGACTATTTGGAGTCCCCAAAAAGTCCTAGTACAAATAAAAAGAATCATAAATATTGAATAAGCTCACAGCATGGTTAACCTTGACTATATTTTGGAACATTCTTGGGGAAAACTTTGCTATTCAGAAAATAAATTGCTAAGGGGATTAAAAAAAAACAACCCACACACAAATTGGAGATTTTGGAGAATGTCACCTACCCAACCTTGTCATCCTGATTAGGCTGCCATGATAAATTAGCTTTAGTTAGCTTAGCAATCAGGTCAGAACCCGCTGGCACACTGCTGCTTTTTGCTAGTGGGGCTATACCTGGTCCACAAAGGGGCACAAGATGGCAAGGAAAATGCTCCTGGTGCTTTGTGTGTCACACAATGTTGGGGCTGCTAATGGGCTATTATCCTTTTGTACTCTAATTTATGGAAATGGAGCCTAAGGAGTCATGAGAGCATGGGAGTCATGGTGCCATAAGGTTGCTTCTGAAAGGTTGGTCAAAAGATGTCTGATGATCTGTATATATNAAGGCAATCAGGTTGGTTTGGCAGGACCTGCCTTTTGTAAACCCATGTTGGCTGGGCCTGATCACCCGGTTCTCTTGCAAGTGCCTCATGATAGCACTCAAGATCACCTGCTCCACACACACACACACAAGTTCATACCTATTCAGGACACACAGTTTCCATCTTTTCCTCCTGCTTCTCTCTCTCCATTTGCAACTCCAGAGCCCTCCTCCCTCTAGCCATCTCACCCATTGCTCAATGCAGGTCTAACCAGTCATTTTTGCTAACCTCTGATAGCATCTAGGTCAGGGTGATCCCAAACTGCCTTGCTTTTGTTCTCAGGGAGCAAGAAATACAATGCTGTTAGTTTAGGTTGGGGTTCCACAAAGCACTTAAAACTCACGTGCAGCACTCCAAGCATGCAAGCAATCCCCATCTTATCCTTAGGCACTTAAGTGCCTGCTTAAAGTTAAGCCTGTTTCAGGCATGTTGGGGCAGGATCAGACCATTATTAGAAATAATGCCACTTAAGATTTCATTTAGCTGGCCCCTTTTGCCAGCGTGTTATATGCCAGCTCACTAACCCATCTAAGCTGACATACATGAAATAATGTGCTTCAAAGCAAAGATTATTCAGGTTTGGGAAGCGGGAGAGGTTTTGAAACCTGTGCAACTATTTCCATTTGGAATGTAAGAGTGCTGTACAACAGCAATTGCTCATTAGATTTTGTTGATTCTTTGAAAGTAACGCAGGGATTAGAATGGGGGGGTGGGTGGGTTTTCCCCATCACATCTCATTGTGGGCTATAAATAATACTTTTCCATCCATTTTTATCGTAGTCCTTGATGGCAAGTAGTCCTCCACCTCCCACTTGAGAATAGGACTGCATAAACAGAGAGGGTTGGGCCAGAGATTGCATAAGATGCATTAGGCATCTGTGCAGGGAAACTGAGGTTCAAGCTCTGATTGCTCCCTGCTGCAGAGCAAACCCACATGGTCAGCGATGGCCAACAGGAGATGCTTTTCCTAGAAAGGTTCCTCAGGAAAATGGGGCCAGGGAAGCTCTGCAGATGGTTTGGACCATTTTCACACTTGCACCTCAAATTAGTTAGGTGGCACATGGGAAAGAGCAGGGAAGCAGCAAGTTTTCGAGGCTTCTGTGTATTCCTTCAGGGCATGCAACTGAAAATCTTCTATAAAGTACTTTAATAATTGTACAGTACTGTGGCCTGTGGTTAAAAAAAAAAGTCCATGGTAGTTACCAGCCTGAAGCAGGCTGTAGTGAGGCAGAATTTTAGGAGGAAGCTGGCAGAGAACTGCTTCTGAAAGTGTTGCAGGGAAGCCAACAGGCAGCGCTCCCCTTGCTGCTCAACCCACGCCAAGTCCTTGGGGCAAACACCCTGCACGAGCAAGGTGCAAAACCAAGGTCCTGAGTGGCAGGGATTATGAAGAATGGGAATTTTCAGAGGAGCTGGGTATTAATTCTGGTTAAATTCCAGCCCTGGAAACTGCGCTCTTCCCAAAGGAATTCCTGCTGCTGATTCACCTGGGAAAGACACAACAGTTCTTAATCCCCTGTCTGAGCCACCAAAGGCTGTCACAATGGGCTGCATGACTGGCTTTTGAGGTGGGGCTCTTCCAAAGCCTCTTGCTGATGCGTTTCAGGTGGGATTTACAAACATTTAGTAGGTCAGGGAAACCGAGTAAACCTGAACAGACTGTTTAGCTCAGTGGTTAGTGTGGTCACATGGGAGAGGTGAGATTTGTGCTTTGTTCCCTAAGCCAGCTAAATATCTGGAATGAGAGCCTGCTCTGGAAGGCAAAGAATACCTTCTGTATCAAATCCAGGTGATAAGAATGAGTGGATCAAGATCAAAATGCTCCTAGAAACACCCAGATGCAAAGCATTTCAGGCAGCAGTTTCAGAGTGAGTAGTTGTGAATCAAATTCTGTACTAACATGACTCTCAGGCTGCAGGGCAATGTCTCTGCTCTTTGTGCAACAGAGATCCTAGAAACTCAGGTANGTTTAAGGCATGGGTGGACGAGGTGCTGAGGGACATGGTTTAGTGTTTGATAGGAACGGCTGGACTCGATGATCTGGTGGGTCCTGGTGATTCTATGATTCTATGAATATACTTTCTATAAAGCAGATCAGCAAAAAAAAAAAAAGAGGATATCTCTATTCAAAAATAGTCCCCATATTTGGTGGTGCCTTTGAATCACCTTGGAAGAACTGAATTCAATTCCCTTCTCTGGCTTCATGTCAGGTAGGTGCTCAAGTCACAACTTTTTCAGGGCTGGATTAGTGATATCACGTGGGTGCCCACCAGCCTGGTGTCCCACGTGGTACACGGAAAGGATATCTCATATGCAAATGCCAGCACAGCTTAAAGGTAAAGCACTTTTGTGGTACCTGTTGTTTTGTGTTTGCCCTGTAGAAAAGGACACATGGTTGGAGAATCTTACTACTGTTGGAAGAAAGGTAGACATCTGGGGTCCTTTGGTGCCTCTTTGGTACTTAGTTGGTGAGCAGGGGTTTGAATTGGTGTTAATTCACTAGCAATCCAAGCAAGCTTGTGTAGCTATATCAAGGAGTCTTTCAACATGGGAGCTCATGAGAAGGCTTTTATTTGCAGCTCTTCCGGAGCTTTGCTTTTTAAAAGGAAGTGTTCCCAGCATCTTGGACAAAGCTGGCAAATGAGTAAGATCCA
The DNA here is from genome assembly GCA_013389865.1 of Piaya cayana. Classification (NCBI taxonomy): domain Eukaryota; kingdom Metazoa; phylum Chordata; class Aves; order Cuculiformes; family Coccyzidae; genus Piaya; species Piaya cayana. The sequence goes on along the minus strand of WAAB01015117.1, from coordinate 114,278 downwards.
CCTCAGCCCACATTCTCTTATTCTAGTTCTCCCAAACATAAAGCAGGCACTAAACCAAAATTCCCATTACTAAGCAATAGGAAGGCCTGTTCCCTTGTTGACTGATAGTTCCTGACGGAGAACTCAAATCCAGGAAATGGAGGAAGATTCGGTCACTTGAAAGGTGTACTTTTCGTCATGATTGTTTATCAGCAGAAGTATAACAGTGCATAAGAAAAAGTATACACTCAGTGTAATTGATCGCATTATAAAGAGCACCGGGTATCCTATAAAAACCTGTTGCCTGAATGTGTCTGTAACATTTTATCAGCAAATGATCTTCGTGCGAGGGAGCCAATACAATTAGCTTAGGTTTGGGATACTCCAGATCCTTGGACATATCCTATAGTAAAAGAAAACTACAATGACTACTAAAAAATTAAAATCCTATATACTTCAAAATGCTGGACTCCTGTTTCAAATGTTTTACTGTAGTTTTCTCTATTTTATTTTGCTACATTTTATAAAGCATGCTACGAACTCATCATCTTTGTACCACCTCTTGTTTTACTGTCCCAGCCCTCTTTGGCTACATGTGCCCAGGAGTAAACCACCTGCTGAAGTGCTTGTGTCAGTTAGAACCGAATTAGCAGATTGGTTTCACCCGAAAATGAGCAGGTTTGTTCTCCAGGTGAACATTGATCCTTGTTCACACATATATTTCAGATGTGTTCCACCAAGAGGTAACTAAAAACCTAGTTATGATAATGAAATAACAGGTGGGCCAATGTTTCCTGTACCTGTTTTGTGTTTCTAATTTAATGCTTTTATAAATTTAACCCTTACACCAACATCTACTAATTGATTTTGAAGATCCCAAATGAAGATAACTGGCAGGCACACAGTATTTTCTCTTTTAAGAGGAGTTGTCGTTTTATATACTAGGATAACTGCTGGGGATCAAGCAGTCTCTGAGCTTTGGGTAGCTGCAGACTGGGAGTATTGCTAAGATGTGACTACAGATTTGCTTATACTTGTCTTCTTTCATAGATGCCTAGAAAAAAAGATATGTACGTGTGCCATACTGTTGTGTTTTGTGTTGTTATAGAACGGAACTATGTTATTCACGGGATGAGGAGTATAACATTGACTGTGTGTTTCAATTCTTCTGTAATTACAGAGCGAGGAGAAAAGAATTGGGCTCTTGCTCTTCACAGATGGGAAGATGTGGTCTTTGATCTTAATGTTAGAGCTAGTAATCAAATGTTGGTTTCCTGGCTTTTAATGTGTGAATGAGTTGAAAGATGCTCTTCAGTAGGCTAACAAGCCATGTGTAGTAGGTGAACGATACTTCGTGTAGCTCATTCTTGACACACTGAGGATATAAAACAAGCATAAGTAAGTCTTTTGATCCATAGGTTAAGGCTGTCTGTGTTTACAGAGACAAGGCTTGGAGTATTTGGGGGCTTTGAAAAGTATCCACACACATGACTGTACACTTGCATTTACCTTATTTTTGAACTTGCCATTAAGATTCACTTTTACATGAGCTTCACTGCTGTATCTCTCCTGAGTGCAAATAGTATAGTGAAACCTTGTTAGACCTGTAGCATCTGAGCTTGGGCTTGGACTTGGGATATGACAGCGCAGTTCTTACAGCCATGCAGCAGCATCCTCTTCATCAATGAACGGCACCGAGTTGCTTACGGAAGTCAGCAGCTGAATTTTGCTTTGAATTATATGTGAAGGAGGACCCTCCTCCTTGTCATTTTATTTATCATTAACAGCCATTATAATTTCTTCCCAGCGGCAATTACACTGATATCACCACATCTAAATCAGAAATGACACTGTAGTGGTTATATTATGTTGACTGGCCATCACCTAATTTTTAAGTGACGTTCTTGCCCCATCATTGTGATTATATCCTTTTCTAATAAGTAACATAGGAAAAGATCTACATAATAGGAAAACATACATATTAATGTATTCCATGACAAACATGTTAACTTTACATATTAATCTTGATAAATAGAAGTCATGTTTACATTATTCCTCTTCAGTACACTATTCTCTTGACAGCTTGTTTTCCCCGTGGTTTTATTCTTTCTAATCCTGGTGTACATTCCACTGCCTCTGGTCACCCTGATAGCCACAGAGAGAGAAGGCAGGTCACATCCATCTGGTTAAAAAAAAAAAAAGAAGAAGGAAAAACAGTGCTACTGGATAATATAATATTGCCGCTCTCCTTGTATTCAGGTCTGCGTGAAGGGACTTGGATATGTGCAATAAACATATGTGTGTGATAATGAGATTGTTGGTGGAAAGTCATCTTGAAAAGACAAGGAGCAATTAAGCTTGCTTACTTATACAAGTTCGAATGACAAGATGCCATTGCCGGCCCCACTCATCCATATAATAGGGTTCTCCTTCCCTCCTTAGCTGTACTGGGAGAAGCATTTCTTGTCAAACCTCTGCCACGACTCCACCATAAAGAAATCCGCCTTCTCCCTTTTATAAACAGTTCGTTCTCACACTCCCATCACTGTCCTGATTTGAACTGAGTGCCTGCTAGCAAGCACCTGAATTAGAATACCTTAAGAATTAAATGCAAAGCCTTCATTTGACTGAGTATTTATTTGTATTGCTGTACTCTCTTGTCCAATTTTAATTGAATACTTAAAGATGTCTGGGGGGGAGATGTGCAGGTTGCTCACAAAAAATTTAATAATGTGATGTGTGGAGTCAACAAATAACGCACCTTCCTTTTGCTATCTTGAAGATTTAGATAGGATATCTTGGATGCTATTGACAAGGAGAGAAGTGTGGAACAATAGGAACATATGATAGTTAGTGTTAGATAACAATAGCTATCCTTATGCATCTTGAATTGAATGATGAAGCCATCAATTAGAGAAATAGCCCTCTGAGTATATATCATTGACAAGATGAATACCAGTACATTGTATTTCTGGATGGAGATCTCGGCGATCTGTAATTCAGAAAGGCAGTGAATAGTATATGCAGTCAAACTAATCCTATGATACTGAAAATCAGAAATCTTTTGTCCTCCCCATATTTCTTTAGCTACTAGACTCTTTGGGATAATGAAAGTATTTGTACTTTATATTAATTAATTAAACAATGTGCTTTTTTCTCATTTAGTATCAAGATGCCATCCTTCTCCACATTCAACAGATTTAGTGGATGTTTTCAAGGCTTAAAAGAACACAAGAAGCAGTTCTGTCTAGTTTACATCTAGTCTCTTAATTAATTCTTACAAACACACTTGAAGATATTTTCTCGGCCTATGAACTCTGCTAGAGTCCCTCTCCACACCACAGAACAGCCCTGGCATTTACTCCATATGTGGCATAGACTCTATTTTCAACCTAAACTCTCACATGATCTCTTTGGAATATCTGATAGTTTCTATAACCTCTGCCCCTTCCAGCTTTGGTGTTTTGGGGTTTTTATTGGATGGTTTTTAGCTTTAGTAGCCATTACTGTTACGTTTATACCACAGAAGCAACAGAATGAAAAGCTAAAGAGACAGCAGTTGCACTGTAATAAAGAAGGAATTCTTAGCACTTGCAGTTTCCAGTTATTAGTTTCGGTTCTTTTACTTATATTTGAAAGTGAGTGAATGTTCCACGATCAGGGCCAAAACTTATTCTTGGATCCTTACACAGGTAACGAAACATATTGCAGCAAAGTTACATAGTGGCTAGAGTCCCGTAGGAGAATAAAGAAAGAATATGAGGAAAGACTGTAATTAATGCAGTGCTAGATTATAAAATAATCTATAAAATACAATTTAAGGAATGGGAATAACAGTTTCTGACCATTAGATGTATTATTATTTTTGGTCAGGTTTTTTAATACGGACTTTTTTGGTGTGAAATTAGCTTTATTTTCTTTTCATGGGAATCTAAATATTCAGGTCCTCTTCATGCTTGTTTGTTTGTTTGTATGCAGAAGGTCATTATATTAAAAAATGGATCCTATCAGTGACGCCAGTGATCATTGCCTTGAAAGTGAATTTCTAGAGTCTTACTGCAAAAAGTGGTCACTGCCTTTCCCAGAAATATTTGAAAGGGCTAATGAAGTTTGGTTGATCTCAGTGGTATTGACAATGTATAGCTTGATGAGGGCAAGAAAAAAATCCCAGGTCTTTCAGGAAAGTAGCAGGTAAAAGAAATGTCTGTAGCCCTCCCCCTTCTAAATCTAATGAAATGAAAAAACCTACAGGCCAATAAGCTTCTTGAGTGCACTGTGCCCTGGAAATAGTGTTTTATTATCACCCCAAATATAAATAATGCAATAAAAGAAAATGTTTGAGGTCTCCTTAATGAGCTATTGTTAAGGCACCCTTCGCTCTTATCTCCTTTCATAGCCTGATGCATAGAGCAGCATCCAGTGGTTGAGAGTGGATTTTGAGTGCTGCTGGGGAAGCGCAAATGAGAAAGCAGACTTAATTACACTGCTTACCGCATCTAGAGGTCCATGTGGTTTGACCGGCTGTGTTAGGACACCCTGTAATTTGGAGGAATACTCTGTGCGCTGGCACCATAAATGTACTGCCATCCGAAGGATGGTTAATAATCTAAAGTTGGCTGTTAACATTGCTGGAGCCGGTGTCTATAATTTCAGCGAGTGACCCGAATGACTCCGCAATGAAAGTCTGAAATGTCACTCTCCTCCTTTACTTTGTTTGCCTTGAGCAAAGACTGCTCCAGATTGTGTACATCCACTGAGGGCCAACTGATGAAAGGGCAGTGCACAAGCACAGATTCATGGCTCTGCTAAATCTCCCTGCTCTGGCAGAACAGTAGGGAGCGTGGGGAGGAGGGCACGGGAGAAAAATAAGACAGTCTCCTCCAGAGCAACTTCTACCGTGGCTCTCTTTTCACTTCTCTGAGCACATAAAGGTGAGGCTGGCTGTAGGGACCTGGCTCTCCCATGCTCTCTAGCTGCCAGCCACCAGTAAATCAGACCCGATGCCTGTGGCTAAAGGCAAAGCAAATGGTTTCCATTATCCAGGTATTTATTTTGCACCTGCTGCTGTGACATCTGTGTAATAACTGTTACGTACGACAAAAGGTAGGCTGACCTGACTTTGAGTATTTCATTGCTTCTTTTCATTATATTGAGTGAGCGAGCAATCAGAGGACTCATATTCTTCTCCAGAGGTGTTACAGACCATCCAGCTGAGACAGCTGTGGAGTGGCTAGTGCGAGGAACTTTACCTTTACTGTCAGGAATCTTAAACCCTTGTTTCCGTTGTGTCTCGTTGGTACAGCTCAGATGCAGTAAAGGAGTAAAATACTATCAGTAAATTTCAGAAAGTTCAGGATTTGCATTTCATTTGGAAACCTGTGACATTTTGGCATATTTTCACTGGAAGGCCAGGGCAATGCTGATTGAAGATCGGTGTCGGCATTAAAATATACAAGGTAGGGAGAGCTGGTGTGCTTCAGAGCAAAGGCAGGCACAGGACCAGGCCAAACCTGGGCAGCGGATAAGAGTATTCAGGGTTTCTGGTTTTTTAAACACAGAGCTGAACAAAAAGACTAATTCAGCCACAGCACTCTGGGACTGTATCTTCTTGGAGCGAGGCAGGTTCTCAATACTTGTGTGGTTTCTTTAAAATTACTCAGACTTCTGTACTTGTTGCCTAATGTAGAAGTGTCAGAATTGGGGTCTGTTCAACCTTTCCACTTACTGCGGGATAGATAGGAAAGCACTGGAAAAGCACCACTCTCTATATTCCCTCCAATACAGTGTGGCTAGCTTTCAAGGATCAAAAAAATTTTCCATCGTTTGGATAAGACTGGATGTCAGTCGTACTCTGGCAAAATTATTCTGGGAAGTCCCAATGAAATCTAAGCCTGAATGACTGTGTTCATTCCCCTCCAGCCATCATGACAGTGCTATCAACATTTTGTTTACTGAAAGCTATGGGAGGTAATACCGTCATTTATATGTGACAAATACAGTGAAGTCTTGACTGTATTTCTGGAAGCAAAGAAATCATTCTCATTGCTTTTCCACCCTGCGTTAGTCTGTAATTAGTTGAAAAATGTGACATAATGCCAGGAAGGTGGAAGAAAAGACTCTAGAAAGCAAGAGCACCGGCATTAGTTCTCAGTGCAGTATGTTTGTGAAATATTGCTGTTACATTTAGGACTGTATCTGATTTACATAGGGAAAATAAAAGCCTATTGCTATTTGTTGAACTCATCTGAGGTGAAGCACAAGCCTTGGCTTTTCTCCAGTCTGAACGCAATGTCACCAACAACGTCTTTTTTTTGCCCCTGCTTAAATACAACATTTTTCTCTACAGCCTCTCTACAGCTCTCCTACTGCCTTACAGGATTCTGGTTCATTCCGTGTGAACCACTGCTGAACTGTTTTGCACTGCTAAAATTTCAGCTTTGTGGGAAAGGAGGAGTATTTCGCTCCTTCCTCTTTTTGTGTATTTTGTGACTGTTGAACATGTCAGCTTCTCATAAACAGGAAAGGAAGAAATGCAATAGAAGTAGCCTCATCACGCTGAACTGCAGCATTAACAAATAGAATGAAAGACACTGCAAATGAAATCGTACAGGTGGAAAGAGTCCTCGGTGGGTTGTTTTTGGTGTTTCTTTTCTCCCCCATTTCACTAGAAAAGATGCTGTATATTGAAAACAAAAATGATATCTCTCTCTGTGGTGAAATGGAAACCGTATATATTTGCCATAAATCTACACAAATTTTGTAGCAGAGCCTATAGGCAAAACTCCATGTGCTTTGTTAGGTTTAGGGATGTTACAAGACAAGGATAACTGAACTTCCCCCTGCAAACAGAAAGAAAAGCCCGAAGTGCTTCCAGCAGCCTTCCCCTTTATGATTATTTCACCTTATCTCTTTTCTTTCTTCCCCTGAGAGAAGGGAGGGAAGTGAGGAGAGAGAAGGGGAGAACAGTTATCAAATAACTCAGGATTTTGGAAGTGGGGGAGAACTATTTTTTAAACTGGGATGGATGACAACGCATCCCTCACATCTTAATTAATTTCGTAAAGAAGGGTACCTGAGAACCAGAGGCTGCCTTTTTCATGGTTTCCCTTGAGCAGGGCTCACTTTGCCACCGCTCAGAGCTGGCAAAGCTGCTGCTGTTGCCTCTGCAGCTCTTGCACCACCAGCGACTGTGAACACACTGCATTTCCCAGAACTCTGGGAGTTTTCTGGAGGCACTGGGAAATTTCACTAAGGTTTGAGGTTAGGCAGGTCTGCACTAGAACTGCTTTTTTTTCTAGCAGCGTGAACACACATATACAGAGGGAAATAAGAGCCAGGTTCTCCTCAGAGACCAGTTTTACGCTGATTTCAAGAGTGTTATTCTTGTTCCTCATTTACATTCCCAGGAGAGGAAACTGACTCAATATCTCTTTTATTTGTAGGCACTTGTGATAGCAGATTGAGGTTTCCCAGCTCGGTAAGAAGTCAAATGATCCAATAACTGAGTGCATCTTGATTACTGAGAATATAGGAAAAATAATGTGCTTTATTCGCTTCCTTCTGATTACTCTTCCCACACCCTAAGCAGGGACGAAAGGTAGATTATACTGCTTTTATGCAGGGGTTATTTCAAATGTAGCTCAGCCCGAGGTGAACCCCTCATTAAGGCTTCAATGAGGGTTTACGCATAGGTGTCAAGGGGCAAATAAGCCAGACGTTTTCAGCATTATCCTTGTTTAACGTTACGAAATGGCCTTCAAAACTCTGGATGCAAATAAAACTTCCTGATAGGTTGCCAGAGACGGTCATGCCAATAACATCATGCCAACAGGAATGAAGTCGGAGCCTTTTTCTTTGCAGCAATCAGACGTGGAACACAATGCATTTCTGTGACGTTCTCTTTCTTGGGTGGTTGAAATCACTTGGCTCCCAGCCTTGTGCCTCCCAGCTCACCTGAGGCATGCTGTAATCAGCCAGAACCATGCTGCATGTCATATCTTACTGCTTCCAGAAAATATACAAATTTCCTTCTATACCCTTTGTGAATTAGCCCCTGAGGGGCATGGTTTTAAGACAGCGTGCTAGTAATGCATAATGAGATTTTGGTGCCTGCCTACTTCCTCTCAAAATCAACCCTAGAACAGCGAAAGCGACTTGGTCTGGCACTTGCTTGGTCCTTTCAACCTCCCTTTTGCAATGGAAGATAAAGTCTTCCTCCTCCTTCTCTTACAGAAGGCTCAGAGGGTGCATTTGTATGATGGGCTGTCTGGTCCTGCAGTAAACTGAGATGTTTCTTGAGTTTTTAATTGTCCTCAACTCCAGTTCTGAAGAAAGACAATGCTGCTTGAAACTTCACAGGATAAACTTTGCTTAAGCGTACAGGTGCAATGAGACTACCTGTGCTGTGACAGAAGGCTTGAATGTAAAGTTTTTACTTCAAAATGACATTGGAAAGCACTGCAAGTCCAGGAGAGCTAAGCGCTTCTGACAAGTACAGAATTCTCACCTGCAGAATAGGTGCCACGAGTTTGTGCTCTTTCCAAGCCCTCATTTGTTATAATAGTGTAGCGTAGGTTTTAGTAACATAGAATCATAGAATCACCAGGTTGGAAGAGACCCACCAGATCATTGAGTCCAAGCATTCCCACCAATCTCTAAACCATGCCCCTCAGTACCTCATCCACCCGCACCTTAAACACCTCCAGGGAAGGCGAGTCAACCACCTCAACATCTCCTAGTGAAAACTCCCCCATGTGCTTCTCATGCAGCCTGTTTGTATTTTTTTTTTTTCCAAGACCTACAAAAAAGCAAATGAGAGTGAAAACGTGACATAAGCTACCACCAAAACCTCTGGGCTGCTCTGGATTGCAGGAAGGTTTCTTGCAGCCTGCCAGGATCTGTGCTTGAGTGCCTGGGAAGCTGAAAATTGCTGTTGTCCTGGGATAGGGGCTCTACTCGAAGCAGGCTCTGCTGGAGCCACAGGGTAGACTTAACAACTCATGTAGAACTAGCACCTCCAAAATGCCCCTTACGAACATTTCATTGCAGTGATGTAAAAAATCATCCTGCCCTATAAGTTAAATAAAGCATGTGAGTTTAAAGGGGGCAACTATACACTAGAAAGTATAACCGAGAGCAAGCTATTGTGTGCCTGCGCCATGTGCACAGGATTTTGTTGTAACTCATTGAGAATTAGCAGGCTATACCTGACAGCTTTTTAATTTTTGCCTTGGGCCTGGCCTACATGTACTTTTCCACTAGTAAAAGGCAGCTAGTGCAGTAAGCATTTACCTCCCTTCATGTTATGATTTATCTGGTCTAAATAGGTCCCGCTTCTGTTTCTGTGTGTATCTGTGCTTGTGAGAGAGGAAGAACACGCCAGCTGGGGAGGTTAAAAAAAAAAAAAAGATTCCTTAGTACTTACCCAAGGAGTTAATGCAGTGGAATATATCTGAAGGGGTTAAAACACTACACAGGTACAGATCCTGTGGCAATTACAAATGTTATTGAAATAAAAACCAGAAACAGGAAGCCAAAAAACAGGTCCCTAAGGCAGGCATCTGTCTTAAATGATATCATTTGTCAAGTTTCCAGCATCTTGTGGTTGTGAACACAAAAAGAAGTTCTGTGTTATACTAAGGACATTACATACTCATTAGTTGGAATGTTCCTGAAGTACATAATACAGGATTTTCATTTAATAAGAAGCAGCTACTTGCCACTGCGTTGTACATAAAATAAATTCTGGGCATGCTAATTGCCATTCAAGGATGTTCTACTTAATTTTTGACAGGTTTTTCTTCCCTTCCCCCTTTAGATTACACTGTAGAAAAACACTAGCAGAATGTGCTGCTACAGTTTAAAAATCTTTTTCGAATATTTCCTTATATCTGAAGCCTGAATGCTTGTAATAATGAATATTGAAGGCTTTAATGCAGAGACAAAAGGAAAAAAAAAACCTACTAAGTTATGTATGGGAATATTGTAGCAAGAAGGGGAGTAGCAAGAAAGCAAAACATATACATATATATTGCAGCAGAGTAACTCTTCAAGTCCTCACTCCCATCTTGAAAAACAAACCTAACTGTAATTAATCGGTAGAGTTCCTCTATCTGAACACTATTAGTGCATTAGAGTTAACTAATATATAAGCTTCCTCCTCGCTGCCCTGCCAGTGACCTTAAACTTCACATGGTAGGAAGGCCACTGGCTGTAGAAGGGAAAAGTAATTTATCCACCATGATTGTTCAGCCCTGGCCCCTCTGTAAAACAGCGACTGACAATCGCGCCGCATTATGGATGGTCCGTTTGTGGTGTGTACAACAGTGTGCAGAGCATCAAACTCACTTCCCTGAACACTGCAGGCAGGGTTTGAAAAGTGATCCTAGAAAGAAGAGGCCACTTGCTGAGCGATGGCCCTCCATTTTCAAATCGCTTTTTTCCCCCCTCCAAATATCTCTACCCTTTTTTACTTTTTTTCCCCCAAAGAGAAAACAATATTGCTTTCTCAAAGTAAAAACTCTATGTAAATTTCCATTCATAAAAGTATGTTGCATTTTTAAAAAATTAAAAAATTACTTTGCTTTTATTTTACCTGGGGTTTCCCTGCTTCTCTCCACATTTCAGGATTGAGCATATTCCCTCAAAACATAATAAATTTCGATTCTGTAGCTTAAGGGATCCATCAGTTAAAATGTTAGTCTTTCATCTTTATTACCCTCCCATTAAAATGAAAGAAACCGGGACACACTTCAGTTTAGAAGAAGCAATTTAGTTGGTAATGTCCTTACTACTCAAGTCTTTACAAAGAGAGAAAGTGCATTATTGCTTATATTTCACACATCTATCTGCATAAGAAGCAACTAAAGCTTTCAGACACATACGATGTTAAATTTAATAATATTCTTTGATTAGATTATTTTATTACAACATTTTTCCATTACCAGTCATTTCCTGTACACATTTACATTCATAAAACCTGCAGGTTTTTCTTTGTTTGTGCGCGCGCGTATATGTGTTCATAAAGCAAGGAGAAGGTTTTCTGGTTTGCTACAGCTGTTAGATTCAAAAAGAACAGATTAATAACTAGCTACCACGTAAGACTAGGTTTTCTTGTACACTGCACCAGTAACCCTTTGCTATAATGAGGACACAAAGAGACTCACATCAGGCTGCTCCTCTTCTTCATAACTCAAAAGCGTCACAGTGGCAATAGCCTCTAGTGCTATTTGTCTTTAGTGCAGTTGTGACACTTCGGCATGATCCATAATTTGGCAGCTATTTACCGTGACATTTCCCTTCAGTGCAGCCATAACATTCAGTGAAGCCATTATTTGGTTCCATTTACCATATAAATTGTATTGTTGTGCATGCATGCTAGCAGCTACATTAGGTACCTGAAAATGAGTAAATCTTGTAAAATAGATACTAACAGTTATTCAGCAGAGAAATTTCTTTACTCCTCAGACAGGAGTGGGAATACATAGAGTATCTGCAAGCACTACACTGAACTTTTCTGTGAGAGACTGTAATTAAATGCATTTACATGACAGAGCAGTTATTCCTATCTGCTTATTAAATACATACATTTTATATATAAACACACGCACACATATGCACACATACAAATAGAGAGGAAACTATCGCTCGGTAGAAACCTTAACTTGGTTCAAAAAGGTGTAAGGAGACTCCAGCATAACAATTAAGTAGGAAGCATGTCTGTAAAATGTGCTGAGGGCTGCAGGCCAGGAGAGAGTGAGTACAAATGTGTCCATGTGTGTGTGCTTATGCACACATGTGACAGACTCAGGAAAAAAGCCAGCTCTTCATCTACTTCTTTGTTGTTTTTCCATGGAAGCATATGTGTGTAGGAAAGGGAAATTCTGTTGTTAGCCTCAGCAAACAATGCCAGATTCCTCTGTAGCAAATTCATTTAGAAAGGTAAAATTAGGATGTAGTGCTAGCAACCACATCTCAATGAGCTGCTATTATTAATAGTATTATTATTTAAATCCCTGCTCTCTACATATAGCATACTTAGTCCTTCCCAGGCAAATGTATTATTATTTTTAATCATTTAAGTCCCCACTGTGCACACAGCTTTTAATACACCTTTTCTGCAAGCATATTAAGTGTATTGTTATTAATCCCTTGCTGTGACTCTACAGTATTTCTTTTCCTTGTATGTTCAATGTCCTATCACCACTCTCAGTGTGTGCATGCCACATACATTTTCCTATCTAGCTAATATTTAAACATTATTTAAATCCATCATAGCTTACTTATTCAAAGTCAGCTCTGCTCCCATAACTGTAAGTTTGCAGAATATACTTTTAAATAAAGAGAAGTTGGCTTCTTTCTCCCTCCTGCAAACCAAAAATTATTAAGAATCTCAGCAGAAGAGCGTTATCTGCCTCTTTCAGAAACACTTTTCACCCTCTCCCCGACAATAATGCTCTCTTTCAGCAGTCTAAATTATTGAAGTTGTATTTTTAAAAACAAAACCTACTTCTTCATTGTGGATTCATTCGTGGAAGAGCAATCCTGTAATACCCCGAGTTACCGCTTTAGCTTAACATAGGCATTTGATGAAAAGGACAAGCGCGACGGCTGTAGCCCAACCCAAACCCCAAAAGCACTGTGGAATTAGCACATTGGCCATTTATATACATTCTGCATATAAAAAATATAAACTTTTAATTAATGCTGTGATGAGTATGAAAGTGCAAAATAATAAGCCAAAAGCCCAAATTAAAATTAACTAAATGTCATATGTAGAAAACAAAAATGTGTGTGTAAATATAAATATGTGAAACTTCCAAAGGTTCCTCTCTTGCCTTATTTTAAGCAGTGAAAGAGACCAGGGCAGTCATATTACTCGATGTTACATATAAAGCAACATATTAAAAAGAAAGTAAAATGCTGTATGTCCAAACAGAATCCTGTTACAAGAATAACTTTTCTCTGACAAAAACATTTGGAATTCACTCCTTCAGAAACACCTAAAACTACTGGACTGGCAACGATCAACACCTCTGAAAATCAGGCCACTTGGATATGTTTTGGCACAGGACTGCAGGAACTTAATTTGAAAAATTGTTACCTGTGGAACTCTTCCACGCTTAGCACAGATGTAAACAATTGTATTCTTTTTACTTTCCCCTAGTACTTAACAAACAGCCTTTTTTTTTTTTTTTTTTTTTTTTTTGGAAAAAAAAACCCACCAAACAAANCTTGCAAGGTACTTGAGTGTTTGTATCTTTCTAGTGTTTCTATCTTTCTTGAGTGTTTGTATCTTCCAGTTCCAAGGCCAATAAATATGCCTTTCTAATCACTCAAAACACATAAAACACCACAATGTTCCTAATATTAGAGAATGGGAATGTCTGTTCCTAGCTGCTGATCTTGGTGAAAACAAAGATCATAGTGGTTTCATGCTCAGCTCAAGTAAAAGAGAAATAGTAGCAAAACCTCAAGACATTCTGCCTTTCTCCAAGATCCTCAAAAGTGGGACTAAACCCAGTAGTCATGCATGGCCCAAAAAAGAGACAGTTTTGTTGCATATTTAGGATGCACTAAATCTTTTAAAAAATGCTAAATCAAACTTAAAAATACTTCCTCTACTGCTTGTACTACTGAGCAAAATAGAAGTTACTTTTAAACACATCATGTACAGTTAGTCCCAATGCCCAAAATTTAAGTTTACCCTGGATATTTTCCTTCAACCCCTAGACATTATCAGTCTATCATTACATTTATTATTACGTGTATGATCTTAGGAAATTTCCTTCTCTCCAACTGCATACAAATGTATATATAGTTTCAAAAGATGTGGCGAAATCAGCCTTTAAAATCTTAAACATTTGCTATGGAAAAAAAAGATGTAGAGCAAGCATAGTTTAAAGTATTTTATTGTTCTGGAAAATATTACACTCCTAGCTGGAATTCCCACTGTATGTACCATTAATAATATCTATTAAGTGAGGAAGAATTGTCAAAACTTTACAAAACCTTTTAACTGCAGCCGCTAGATAATCTATGGCTGAGCTTCGGTATGTGTATGAGGTACTACGACTGCAGATTTAAAATGGTCTTGCTGCTTGTAAAAGGGCTTCTGCAGAAGCAATATTCGGTGAAAGTAGAAACAGCAGCCTGGTTATGGGAAGTCACAGCAAGAATCATGAGTCAAAGAACTGTACAACACAAAGATCACCTGCAAAGGAGCTAGTCAGCAAGAACTGGAACAACGTGAATAAATACCACAAATATTTAAATAGCTTTTTAAACTTTATTAAATCTTCAAAAAATACACAGGACCCAAACACAAGCGAACATGGCTTAAGACTTCACTCCAACCATCTTGAACCACTGACTAAATGAGAGAAGGACAGTAAACACTAACAACAGCAAAGGAAAAGGCCACAAAATCAGACTATGATGCAACATGTAGTCACAGATTTAAAACTGCACGGTTGTTTATAGTTACGAAAGACATAATTAAAAAAAAAAAGAACTCAAGTTGCTTCTCTTAATATTACTGACATGTCAGAATTAGAGGATAAATGTTCCCTGTGTAACCAGTCAAGGAATATTACTATGATACATGATGCAACTGAATTATGATTAGCGTGTTTGTGACAAAAAGTGAAGAGCGTAATTTTTTCCAGAAACTTCAAGAGATTAATAGAGCAACCAGAAGATACTCTTTAGTCTAGTTCTAACAATTTTATTTTTAAATCAGGGAATCAAAATTGCTGAAAGATTTTTTTTTTCCTGAGCTGAATTACATATAAAGTACTATCAAACCAGCCTGACAGACTAAACCTGCCTCTGCATCAAGGCTTATTCTGTCAAGAACAATGCTCTTGTCTCATGCCAGCCTAAGCAACAGAGTCAAACACAGGCCCATTAAGTTTGTGCTACAGACACAGATTTAGGCACTTTTAAGAAAAGAAAAACAAAACCCCACGAAACTTTTTATTAGCACTTTAATGCTGTTTTTTAATATAATATCCATTATGAAGCTTAAAAAAGAAATTGTTTCTAGTAATTCTGAGGCATAAAGTGCCCATTTTCTCTCTTCTGATTTATATCATTGTTCTGTTTTTACAGCTTACTGTTGACAGAGTGAGGTAATTCAACTACAATTTTTCCAATGTTTTTTCCCATGTACATGTAATCTACAGCACGGAACACAGACTCCAAGCCAATGAACTTGCCCTCCGGAGACATGTCTCCAAAGTCCACCTCACAAACCAGATCTCCTCTTTCATGCATCTCGAGCAAGTGCTTCAGAGCCGTTTTGTATTCAGAAAGGTAATGGTTCAAGAAGAAACCCCGGATGCTGGCAGACTTCTTCAATAGTTTTGCTGGCAATAACTCTGCTTTGATGGGCGGGAGGCCAGTAGAGTTTTGGTAGCCAGCGATAAACCCAATAACTATCAGGCGCCCTTTGGTAGCCAAGGAGTTAAGGGCCAAGTCAAACATCTTCCCCCCAACAGATTCATACACCACGTCCACACCTTCAGGATAGTCCTTCCTAAGAACGGATTCGACATTTTCAGTTTTGTAGTTGATCGTACGGTCACAGCCAATGGTTTTCAGAAAACCACCCTTCTCATTGCTGGAGCAAGTTCCAATTACGTGGCATTTTGCCTTCTTTGCGAGCTGCACAGCGAACTGGCCCGTTCCTCCAGCCGCTGCTGTCACCAGAACCTTCTTGCCTTCAGACAGCTCCCCCAGCTCTTTCAAACTGATGTATGCAGTAGCACCACTTACCATTAAAGTGAGAAACTCGGGTTTCACCGAGGGTAGAGGAACGGCGTGTTTGGCAGGCACAACTGTGTATTCAGCAAAGGAACCTGCTTTCACGTAGGCCACAGCTTGACCCACTGTATAATCAGCACTAGCACTGAGTCCTAAGGCTACCACGTCACCAACACCTTCAAAACCTACATCAAATGGAGGTTTAACTGATGCGTCATATCGACCAGCTGAGTAGTTTATGTCAGATGCATTAATGCCGACAAATCTAGAAGAAAACAAAAATGCATTAACGAGATTTACTCCTTACCAACTCTTTGCCCTATGAGAAACCTTCAACTTAAATTGGTGGGATAAAAATGAGACTTTTTTCCTGATTATTGGTATATTTGAATGATATTCACGCTCCGGAGACCACCTCCATCAGACTTCTGTAGGTTACTTTTTGTTATTAAAGATAAATTTGCTAAAAGAAAATAAACAAGCAAACAAACAATAAAAAGCCCAAACCAACTTCTGTTTTCCTCAGGTCCATTTGACAAAACTAGGCAAGCTAAAAATAATTCCGTACAAGATAGAGGAGAAAAATTAATTGACCACTTTATACAGGACGTGAAAACACTGCAGAATAAAACGTGCGAAGCGGTAAATATGTGGATTCTGGCAACAAATTTACATTTTTGAATATAATAATACCGTTAATGACTAACGATCATATTAACTATCGATGTCATTTGCAAGGTCACGTTACTGTAGGCAAGTACTTTTTAATTGATGGAGTCACTACAGCAAATTTGCCTTTTGATGTAGCTAATGTCGACGTTAAAATATTTTTCTTTATATAACTTCCTTGCAACACATCAAAACAACCTTGCACAGGAGGACTAAAATTATAAGGCTGAGTATCAAGTCCTACTGGCCTCTAACAGGTGAAAATGGATGCTAATTTTTTTTTTTTAAAGATAATAGAGATGCAGAGACATTCTGAGGGCTTGATTAACCACTAGGAGATAATGCCTAACGGAAAGTTAGGCTCTAGCTTAAACACAAAGAATATTTTAGTAACTTTGGGGGAAAAAATGCAAACAATCCATGATATCTGTACAGAGGGAAGAGTGAAAAAGAAACACACAGCAGAGAACACCAGGGCTTTTGCCTCAAAGGTGTCCCTGGTTCCATGCAAAAGCTGCAGAAGCAAGCACACAGAGGACTTTTCATCGTTCCAGTTACCAATAAGTGCAAATTGTGTGTGTGTAGTTTAAAATTGCCTTCACAGAGCGAGAAGAACTACAACCACTCTGTTTATTTGAATCTCCTTCGTTCTCTGTGGCACGGGGAGCCTCAAACTTTCACTGTGTAAAAAGACAGGGACATGTAAACAGCCCCATGCATGAAACAGGGGGAAATGACTGCTGCTTTTTTTAATATTTTGCCTTTAATTCGCTGCTCAGCCTCAACAACAAAACAAATTAAAAACAAAAAAAACCCAAACCACCACCCTATTATGCTGCTTTAAGGTAACTCCCATACAGTCCCCCTAAAAGAAATAAAAATTGCTAAGGGAGCAGCAGCTTCCCAGGGAATCTGTGTCCCCGGGGAGAAGGGCGGCATCTGGCTCCTCACGGAGCGGGTGCCCTTGGCTGGAGGAGGAGGAGGAGAAGGAGGAGGAGGCGGTGGGAACGCCGAGAAGCCCCCGTCTCCCTCCCTTCCAGGAGGTTCCCTTCCTCCTCAGCGCCGCGGTGCAGCGGGGAGAGCACAAAGGCAGGTAAAGAACGCCGTGAGGACACAAACTTTGCGTGAGGAGAACTGGGGAGGCGGTGGGGGGGGGGGAGACGAGTCGTGCAGCGGGTCAGGACTCCAGCACAGGCACCGCTGCTTTTGTTGTGCAGCGGCAGTGGATGCCGAGCCTGCCTTCTTCCTTTCCTTTCCTTCCTTCTTTCTTTCCCTCCTTCCTTCTGCCTTTCTTTCTTTCCTTCCTTCTTTCTTTCCTTCCTTCCCTTTCTTTCTCTCCTCCTTTCTTTGTCTCTTCCTTCTTTCTTTCCTTCCTTCTTTCTCTCCCTCCTTCCGTCTTTCTTTCCTTCCTACACTCTTTCCCTCCTTCCGTCTTTCCTTCCTTCTCTTTCCTTCCTTC
>WAAB01015117.1:79110-81604 GCA_013389865.1 Piaya cayana | reverse complement strand
AAGGAGGATATTGTTTCATAAAGCTGCGTGTTGGCCTGCTCCACTGTTACGTTCGTAACTGATGAGTTTTTCCTGAGAGTATCTTGGTGTCAAATAATTGATTGTTTGGTAGCCAGGAAGTTGCGAGATGACAGATGTAGAATAGCAGTACTTCATAGTGATGGGAGAGGAAGGGAAAATTATCTAAATGNAAACCTGATGGATTTGTGACAGGCTTAACGATTAATGCCGACAAATTCAGTGAGGTGTCAAGTTTGCAGCCAGTTTGATGTAATCAAGTTGATATTATACAGTCCCCATAGCCTGTAGTGCAGTATTAACTCAATTTGCTGGTGCAGGTGACAAATGGACTTTGCTACCTGACTAATCATGTCACAGAGACAATGTTGCTTAATGACCTCAGTAATCCTTGCTTTTAACAGTGCAATAAAGCTAAAACAGGAAAACTAACAACTCAGCTGTTTTTTACACACACCCCCCCCCCCTTTCGGAAGATCCAAACGCTGATCGTTTCTCTGGTTTGACATGCTATTGTAAGTGAAAGTCAAAGTGGCATCTGTCTTAGCCCATCTGAACAAGAAGTTTGAAAAAGTCATTGCTTTGATGGGTACATATTTTTATTGTCATTCTTGGGCCTGTAGTGCTTGAATTACAGGCAGCGGGGATTTTTTCTTTTTAAGGCGAAGTATTCGTAGATATAGACGTAAAAGAGACAAATGTCTGTATCCTTAAAAGAGCACACCTGTAAAATATTAGAAATTGTGGTTTCATGGAGAGCATGACAGAAAGTATGAATACCAGCACACGTTTTATCTTCTTTCTCTCTGATGGGGAGGGAAACGGTTACAAACCGTGCTGAATTTAGTGAGGCATTTAATAATTGACACTCTCCTCGAAAATCTGGGAAACAGCAGCAGAAATAACATTCTTATGAATATCTAAGGAAGCTCAGTTGTAAGTGGCGGAGAAATGATAGATTTCCAAGGCAAATCACTTATTTGTGGTAGGCTTAGTCTGTATTGTTTTTAAAAGGTGGGGGGTTCCCACTGATCAGCATAGTTCAAAACCCAGTGGGTAACACGGACATAATGGGGTTGGTGTCTCCAAAGATAAACTCTTTCTTCGAGTAAGATTCCCAAGAAATACTCTGGAAACATGGTAGTGTCTGGATAAACAATTTGTCTTGGTGGCACAGCTCTAATCACTGCCCTCTCACCCTGTACACACAGGTTGTAATCCCAATGGGAGGGTAGATAGCATGTATTTACATGTGTTCCTTTGTTAGTATTTTGTCAGCTACTTAAGGCAGCTCTGTTCTGTTGCAGTGGGCTTTTTGGTCAGCCCCATTCCCTGGAAAAGGATTCAAGTCACCACCTGCCTGTATTTTCTGTATGTTGAAGCTTAATTCTGCTAATTATTATTTATTCATACTTCGGCAAGGCAAATAGTATGAGACACTTTTGAATGAAAGCAGAAATACCTTTTTTAAAATTTAAATTGTAGGCATGTCTTATTTTCTACTCAGCACATCTCTTTAGCATAACTGTTAGCAAACAATAGATAATTTCCTTTCATTGCTTATTATGTTAATATTATGATAATATATTTAAAAACATCTAGTTGTTTAGTATACTTCAAATTTGTTCTTAAAAAAAAAAAGAGCAGCAGCAGCAGCAGCTATCGTGCTCTTTCTCCCTCGGTTCTAGTGGCTTTTACAGTATGGGGGAATTTGTAATGACTGTTGTCCCAAATCAGAGGTCGTAGAGTTGATTTTGCTGGAAACGTAAAGAATTTATCATATGGCGTAGGCCAGTGTTCACCGATAGAAACCATTGGACGTGGTGGTGAATTGTGTAACACAGAATCCTGGATTCAGCACTGCTTTGCTTTATAAAACTGGGAAAATGAATTGACAAAACCTGATGTGTGTGTGCGTGTGTTTAATTTCAGCTAAAGACTTTGGGTATTTTTCATGTGGTGTTACTTTCAAAACATTTTTCTTTTCTCAAGTGGTTTTTTTTAGTGGAGCAGTGTCTGCATATCAAGGTGTATTTAACTTTGTTTGCATTTAGGCTTTCATTGTTGTGTTGGGACTCTAGGCGTCATTTTGGGATGGAGTCTTAGGAAATCAATTAATGATGCAGAAGCAAACTGTTTCAGCAACAAAACCCAAGGGAGCGAGGAAACAGGGTAGCAAGGAGAAAGAAGTTAACTATTAAACAAGTAAAGCGGAGCAGAGATTTCTGCACCTAAGTTAGGCATCATTTCTTGAATGTGCCACTTAGGTCTTTGTTTCCAGATTTTCTCCGAAAACACGAATAGTAGTGCTGTTCCCCAAAGGGAATTTTGCCCGTTTATTCAACATTTTTGTTAGGTACAGTAAGTTTTATGAGCAGCATAGGGCTTGAGATCGGTGTGCTTGCTGCTGGAATGCTCGTGCTTGAAAATGCTGTTGTTCTTGCCCCTTCTTCCCACCCCTCTATCCATAATGCAT
>WAAB01015117.1:66610-76610 GCA_013389865.1 Piaya cayana | reverse complement strand
TTGTTATGGCATCAGTTAGGTGGAAGTAAAGGTTAAATCTTTAAGTAGTTCAGGGCCTTTTTCTTGCTGTAGAATAATTGTAGTCGTTCACACAGTCTTTGATTTCTGATACAGTTTGAGAATTACAGAAAGGTGGCACCAGCCAAATTCATTCTTGGTATCCCTCTGGTTGTATTCTCCTAAAAAAAATGTTTGCTCTATCCTTAAGATACCTACAACGTTTGTTAATAGGAACCTTAGAGTTTTTCTTTATATTAAGACCTTAAAAATATTCCTAACTATAGGACCATACTAAGAAGAATCAGAGAACTGCAGGCAGTGTGAGTGTATGCACAAAACTGTTCAGTACTTAGACTTTGTACGGAGATGTTATTCTTTCAGGTACACCAAATATACTGCAAGTGTGGGAATATGCTTGAAAGAATAAATCTAAGCAGTTGTCTTTTTCAGTCGTTTAAATAAGTGGTGTTTAATTTTAAGGATTTTTCTATCATAGCAGCAGTTGGGCTTAAAAGTGACAACAGATTAATTTTGAAGAATTCCAAAAAACAGCTTGCTAGGATATGGTGATGCTAATTTCTTATTTGGACACTCAGACATGTGCTTGTCAACTGATCCTTATCCACGCAGACACAAGGTACTTGAACTGGAGATTTTTGTGATGGAAAATTCCCCTCTCAAATCACCACCACCAATACTTTGGATTTTGTGTGCCATTTTCTGTAATGCACGGAAAGTGCAAGGTATGCATTCTGACAACACCCTTCCTTCATGTATGCATTTTTGTGTTGTTGAGTGACTGTATTAATTTTGAGTTGTAAATTAAGACTTGTCAGTAATGGAAATAGGGCTCCTAATCAACACTTCAGGTTTGCGTGTGGCATATCGGTCCAGTTTTGTGTTTAGTCATCGGTTTAGGGCTCCATCAGTAGAGCACCTGCTTGGGAATCCTTCTCTTTGTGAGAATACAGGACCTAAGCTAAATTTCTAGCTTAGTGTACTTGTTAACCAACAGCTTACACTGAGCTCCATTGAACTGATTATAGATTTGGTATTTTCACAAATGCAAGATTAAGAGGGGAAAAAAAAAAAGATTGATCATAACTTACATTTGCCCCCCCCCCCACTTTGTATTTCTTGGAGCAGCCCAGTTCCCTGAACTACATACTTACCCTTTTAATTTCTTTTTATTTTTATTTCTCCCAGGGTTTCATTTCTTGTTTTGCCCATGTTTGTTCACCAGACTCCTCCAGCACTAACCAGTTTATTTTAGTTGATGGATTTTTTTTTTTCCTTCTGTGGCTATTGTATCTCTGTGAAATTCAAACCTAATGAAAAAGAAGCTGCTTTTCCAGTCTGAAAAACCTAGAATTGACTTAATTATTTTAGATTTCCAGCATTTCTATTTCTCGGTGAATTAGGGTGGAATACAGATTTTGTTATTATTGTGATTGCAGTGCATGCTGCAGGAAAATAGCCAAGTAGAATCCCTCTAAGCTAATAGTCACAGTGCTGCTTATCATTGTCTCTGTTTTCCTCTATACAGCAGGGCCAGTTTTAACCACCTCAAGATTTAGGAATTGTGTAAATGTCTGGATTTGTAGTAGCAATATTTGTGCGCTTCTTCATAAGCCACAGTTTTAATTCATTTTTTTCCAAAGCAAATTTTCCTGATTGAAAAATGCTGGTTTCATACTCAGCTTCCCAGCCCTGCCACCCTCCTCCTTTCCCCCCCAGTCATTGCTGTTTAAATGTACAAAGTGAAAGGTAAAAAACATAGTGAATGAAACGAATGGATGTTTTCCAGACTGGGCCTGATCCAAAGCCCAAAAGAAGTGAACGGAAGAGCGTGCCATTGACTGTCATGGCATAGGACTTGGGCCATGAGATCTCATAAAATGCAGTCATGTAGCAGGATTTTTTAAAAATTATTATTTTAAAATTGAAAAATAAATGATTTAGTAGTTGCAAGTAAGCTTCGTGTGCTGAAATCAAAAGACAGTAATTCATCGCAAAAGTGTGAACATGAATTTCCAATATCTGGTTTTCAGATGCTAGTGGGTTTTTTTTTGTTTTGCTTTAGTAAGAATGTCTTTAAATGATTTATAACTAGATATTCTTAAGATAGCACAGCAGACTGAATAAAAGAAGTAGCTCTTTGCGAAATGGTTAATAGGCCTTATGGGCAAATCATCACTATTGCGAGTGTCATAGTTACAGCTCAGCGTTAAAGTATATGAATTTCAAACCTAACTATTGTGACTAATATTTATTTCAGAGTACAGAATGTGTCACAGCAGTAGGGCATCCTATTATTAATGCAGTAAACTCTTGCTCTAATACTTTTTGGTACGAGGTTGCTGTGCTCGACTTCCCAGATATATAAAAGTAACAGTGAAACATGCCTTTTTTTTCAGCTGTATCTTGCTGGAACTTGTGAAAAGACTGATTCTCAGGAAAAGCCATATGGACAACTTGTTCCATATTAAACTACTACAGTATGACTCTGAGCCGGCCTCGTATGCTATAAAGCCTCTGGTTAAAACACCGATTTTAAAGACTGTTTTCAATTCCGTTCTGCTTTAAAATCAAATCAAGTCAAAGCATGGCTCTTCCAAGTAATATATTCAGGTTGGAATGTCTTAATATGAAAAAGTTCATGAATCCTTACCTGCTCTTTCATCACTGCAGTGCTGATGCTTTGCAAGGACCACATCTGGGTCTTGCTCTGTTTTAAATGTGCTTTGCACTGCATGTGATTGCAAACTACATTACATGATTCTACCATACAGGTATTTTATTTTTTCCCCTCTGATGGTGCCAGCCTGTACTCCAGATCTTAATTTCACTGAAGGAATTCGCATAAATTCCAGTGACTTCGAATGTAAGAGTAAAAGCTGCAGAGGCGTCATGTTAATGCAAACAGATTTGTGCAGAAGGTGATACATGGCCAACATGATTTCTTCATGCTTCGTTTCTTTTTTACCCCCAAAGAGGAACCTGCTCATGCAAAAGGGCACTGCAGTAGCTCCCAAATCAGGAACATTCACTCTCTGTGCTAACATACAATTTTTTTTCTTCCTACCCTGTAAGTCACTACATAAAAGCCTGTCTGGAATAGAAAATAAACACAAGAATGGTATTTCAGGGTGATATATATTTTTTTTGCTTCAACATCTGGTAGGTGAAAGCAAAAATGCTTGTGCATTTTCAAAACAAAATGAAAAAACATTTCTTGTTAAGGTTTGTGTTTTAAACAGCCTTTATTCAGGGAGAGGCAATTCCCCAGCCTCAGTTTATCTTTTCCAGAATATCGGTAGCTCATGTGTAAGCTTGTGTTTTGTCTTTTTTTTTTCTTTTCTTTTTGTTTTAGTAGTGTTTTTCAGTTGAAAAGAAGAGTGAACTCCCAGTCCTCTGCCTTTTCCAAACCTCTAGTTTGTAGTTGTACTTATCATCAATATTGCAGGCCCTGACACTCTGCAGCACTGTCACTGTATATACTGTGAAGGCAGTAAAAATGAGCGCTAATCAATCTTTCAGGGAGAAGCAATGAGCATTAGAAGGCCACTATCCTGTGACTAAACACACCCCTTTTATGGAGTGTTGGTGCTAATAAAGGACAGCTTATTACTGAGGCAGAGACCAAAGCTTGGGTGAGGTCAACCATGACTGGCAGTCATCAGTCATTCTTAATGATACTTTTTCCCGTGCTTTCTAAGGGATTCTGAACAGAGCGCAAATCATTCGGGGTCATCCATAGTTCATGTACCCACAGATGGCAAAGGTTTTGAAAGACTTTAGTTTAAACTTGGGTTTTGGTTTGGGGTTTTTTCTTTTTTTTTTTTTGATGTTACTCAAATAAGGAAAAACACTCAAACAAAACAGATTTTTGCTCCTTTGGAACGTTGCATTTTCTTTCACTCTAATAGATGTTTTACACACTGGAGCGCTTGTGCATTATGAAGAACTACATAAATTTATTTTTATGACGTCTGTCTTCTTTAATTATTACCTTTGATGTCTATTGGTGACTAAAGAGAGCTTAACAGGATTTCTCTCCCTTCTTAAATTTCGCAAAGTGAAACTCAGCCAGTCCCTGACAGATGTCTGTTCCTCACCTTCAGGATTATTTTATAAATCCCTTTCTGATGAGCGGAAGTGTCAAATCAAGGACAGGTCATAAAGTAGAAGTATAAACCTTTTAAAGGGAGACCTTGGTAATATATAAACATTTTGCACACTATCTGAAATTTTATGGAGTTAAAAAAAATGATATTTTAGCAATGGGAAGGCAAAAGTTTAAAACACCAGACAGCGTGCGTGTGTTTATAAATACACACTGTTCCCTTGCTCCTTATCTTTCTTTCCATAGTCAGATTTTACAGGTATTCAGAAAATAACTCTACTATCTGTAGGGCTGTCACAGAAGTTTGGGTTTCAAAGGGTCTTCCTATTTCATTTACTTTGAAATTTGTGCTTTTTTTCAGTCACCATTTCTAAATCCCTCAATTAAGCACTCTCTGCACCACCTTGAAGTTGGTGAGTGGGTATATAGCTGCTGTGATCTAGACAACTGCTGTCATTTTCAGCTGGTTGAGATTATTTGAGATTTCACTTGAGCGCAACTGTTAGTTTACTTCTAAAACACAGGTAAACTGCATTGCTTTTTGGGCCTACTGGCAAGTCTACACCACCGTGTAAAGAAATATTTTACTTTTCGGAAGTACATTACTTTATAATTTAAAATTCTGATGGCAGATTGGAAGGCAAGGGAATTCATGTGGTTAAATGCACCTACATACGTGCATATGAAGCAATGCAGACTTTAAACATCGTCTACAACTGCTGGTGTAATTTTTACAGTTGCAGATTATTTCCTTTTTATTTCCATATTTGTACTGTTAAAAACTCAAGCTTGTACAACACGCGTAAACTGAAGAATGCAGTTTCACTGATTAACATTAAAAGCTCATTTATTTCCTGATGTGTGTGTGTGTGCAGCACCGAGCACAGTAGGAACCTGTCCCATCTAGAAACGCTTCAAAGTTACCATATTTTGTAGTATAAAGTAGTAATGTAGTGAGGGGAAGGGGAAAAAGGTTCATCATTCTTTTTAAAGGTCAGGGGTTTTTCTCTGCAGTGTTTTTGTGGTTGGGAAAAATCATCTGATGAAGTCCTTCATGGTTGATGATGTGAATGCTTGCTTCCCTCGTTGGGATCTGCATCTTTTTGTGTGTCCTTTTAGTCAGCTGTGTGGCACCACAGTTGCACATGGTGTCCCAGGCTTCAGAAATGTTAAAACAACTCATTGATGAACAGCGCGACTGGCACATCACTAGAAATGGTGTAAAGCATATAGAAATTACTGACTGAGAAGCAAACATTTATATGCAGTGTTCCAGCTGACAGCGATGCACATTAAGGCCTCAACTGGGAAGGGGCTAGAGCGCTTTTTTGAGTCCCCATCCCGGTGATTATCTGTGTTAATAGCTGGTGAACACAAGCAATGCTAGAAAGCAACTCTCCTGCCACTAAGACCCTCACTGAGCTGCTGCCTTTGTGCAGTCACAGGGGTGCGCCCATGTACAGCCCATTGCTAGATAAGGACCTGAGGCTATGATTCATCCGAGGAGTCTTTCTGTTCAAGGTGCTACGTATCAGACAGAACCTTTTATTTTCAGAGTTCTGGATGGCATGGAGGAGGTGCGAGAGCATCTACACGGGTTGGAAGATGGTGAAACGCGCAGGGTTGAGGGCCTCCAGAAAGCCTAGGCAAGCGTTTTAGGCCAGCTGAACGAGCGGGAGTGGTATTTTAGTGCTACGTGGTGCTGATTCTTTGAGGAGACGAAAGTCACCTTTGAGTTCAGTGTCCATCATGTTGCTCTGCACACAGAGGATAAACAAAAGCAGTTGTGATTCTGTGATTGCATCTCATCAAGGCGATGCGCAAGTTCAGCATTTCACATAGGCGTAATGCTGGTTTTTAGATACTGCGCCCATTCTCTCCCCCCAGTCTCCAGTGCTTTTAGATGTTCAGATTTTTTTTTTTCTCTTCCTATCTGAAATCCTTTATTTTGTCTTTACAGTCTGGTTGAATAGGAATCGTTAAGTTTATGCAGCTTTGTGCTTTTTCTCTACAGCTTGTATCTGCATGAATGTGTTGCAGCCTGATGTGAGTTCATTCGATTAAATAAAATGCTTAAATTGTAATCCGTGCAAAACGATCATATTTGAAACACTTGATGTCTCGGTGAGAATCCATTTAATAGTGATCAGATTTAAATGATTTAACACAGTGGTGGTGGTGGGAGGTGGGGGAGGGAAATACAGTTTCGAGACATTCCTGTATATAAAAAAAAGATTAAACCGAATTCAGATATGTCTCTCTCTCCCCCCTTCTCTTCTCTCTCCTTTTAAGCAGTCAAAAGATATACTGTATCCCCAGTGAAAGGGCGCTTTCAATCCAGTTATCCACTTTACCCAGTCTCAGTTTCCAGAACCTTCCACACCCCCCCTGGTTAAACCACTAAGCCTTTGATTCCTTCCTGATTACACTATGCAAGACATCTATCAAACACTGTCTTATCTGTTTGTAAGGCTGCTCAGGCCTCAGATTTAAGTCATGGGTTTTGGCTACAAGTTGGGAGTGTGATTAATAATTGACTAATGTAGCTTTTATTTATCACAGGCTAGCACATTTCACCATTACCGAGTTAATTTATGTTAAGTGTAAGCTGTCGTTCAATCTGTTTTTCAAATTTTTTTTTTTTTTTGAGAGAAACAAAATCCTTACACAGGGCACAGTCTTACTTGGTGCCAAAAAGTTGATTTCCTTTTCAGCGGAGCCATACATCACCAGCCCTCCCAGCTGCAGTGTCAGCCCCTGACAGAATGACATGTGTCATTTATCAAAGGGGCCAGTCCGGGCCTTGGGAAACACACGACAAAGCCTGAGAGAGTTCATTTTGCAGTCCCCTCCTACCCTCCGCGAGCCTCTTGCCAGGAAAGCCTGTGATGTTTCTGTCTTTGCAGCATTACTGTAAGTCCTTCAACCTTCACAGAATTAACCCTCGCTGCCGCCACTGCTGCCAACCCTCCCTAGCGTTGCTGGACCTTCCCCTGAGAGATGCTGTGCCCAGGTGCCGTGCTCACCGCCAGATTTTTTTTAAATCCCATATATTGTACGCTATGAGAACTGGAGTCCTGTGTTTTTCTACAGCAGGACAAGGTCAAAGACATAAAGAATAAGGTGATAAAGCATTATAGTTGTGAAAAAAAGGGTAGCTACTGTCCTGTGCATAGGTAGAGATTCGTGCTTCACGTAAGTGAGATGGAGTCTTCTTCCACTTTCCCATTTGGGTTATTCTGAAACAACGCACTCAAATAAATACAGCAGGTAGTTTCTGTGCATGCTACCGCGTAACAGCTGAGCCGCACAGCACCTGTGTAGAGGGTCTTGGTAGGACTTGCTGTAGATCTTGTGAAACTCGTCTGTCGGCTGGAGGAGGCAAGGTGAGGAGAGAGAAAAGTTGATAGTATTTATAGGGGAAAAAAAATAATCCTCAAACCTCAAGGTGTCACTTGCGCCGAATAGTTTAATTTTTGTAATGTAGTTGCCTCAGTGCTGCAGCCCCAGAGATGACAAAGGAGTTAAAAGAGAAAATAATCTTACGTCAAATGAAGAAGAGCATTTTTTCAAAACAGAGCAACGTTTTTGCTGAAACAAAACTTTTATTTGCGTATGTGTGAGTGTGTTTTAAGTGACTGAATTTTACATCTTGATCGTGTACAAAGAATGTGAGAAAGTTATTGTCTCCCCTTCCCCCACCAGATCACTCTTTGTACTTTGCATAGTTCCTACCACACTGAAGTTATTTACAGCATCAGATATCATTTAAAGAGATAGCTAAGGAGACTGTAGCCTCAGCTAGGAACTTTCCAGAAAGGAGTTCTATAAATTAGCCGTTGCTCAGGAGTGGCTGTTTTCTAGTCAGGGCTGGTCCTTTCATTTGTCTACATAAGGCTAATTTATTTTTGCAGCCAGATGTGGGCTGACAGCCATCACTCAGAGCTTCCTTCCCCCACTGTTAGGAGGTCGGGAAAACAGTCACGTTTCCCATTTTACAGAATCCCCATCAACATTATTGAAGATGGATGTATCTTTAAAGCAAAGATTGATTGTGGATATCGGAGTTATGGTGTCATTTATCATAGTGAATATTATTTAGACTTGGATTGTACAAGGCTGTAACTTGAGACACAGCCAGGGGAGGGACAATCTGGAAACGAGGATCCATGAACTTTAATGGATGGATGCTTTTTCAAAGCTCCACTCACTATAGCATGATTTACTTTTCTTACAGAAAGGAAACAAGCATTTCAGTTTTAAAGGGCCAGCATGTTGTCTTGTCCTCTTTAGTGGGTCCTTCACGGAGGCATCCGAGACTTAAAGCTGAGACAATAAATAGAGATCATGTCTGAATGTTATATGTGTGTCAGTGCTTTTATGTTAAACGTATCTAGGTGCACTTCAGACCCTCGTTCATGTGAATTAAACTAGTTAGGTCCTCAGCTGAAGGGGTGCTGTGGCTGAATAATGCAAAATATTGATTATAGGGTGCTGTGATCTGAAATTTCAGAAGTTTCAAATAATTTGCATTACAGCAAGCGTTGTTACAGTGCCACGTTCGTCTCTTCTCGGAGAGACAAAGGGTGTCCAAACTACATATTCACTTACTGCTTGAGGTATCTTACAGCCGCGGAGCGTCTAGTAAATTGCAAGTGTACCTGGTAGAGCATCAACTTTCTTGGTGGTTGAGAAATGCAGCAAACCTCAACAGCCTCATACATACTGTGCTCACATTCCACTTCTATGTGAAATTAAGAAATGTAAATTGGGATCTTCCAGGTGAAAACATAGCTGGTATTTTCAGAATATACATATTAGAAAACTGCTTGTGGCCTGCTGAAAATCTGGAGGCGTGGTTCAGCTAAGTGTTATCTCTGATCTAGGACTACCAGTATGCCAGCATGCTTCATGAATTTCTTAGAATGTTTCACGCTTTGGGACGTGACTTTTGATTTTTTAGAAATGCATTAACTTCAGAAAATGCTCATCTGACTTCACTACTGGAGTAAGTTCTTGAAACCAGTAGCGTAGGTCCAGACACAGAGCGAGCAGGTGTCAAGCATGCTTCCCATATGTGTTCTGACAGCTCAGTCCCACCTTTAAACTTTCTTGCCTTATCATCATTTTCCCCAATTACTTTGTCCAGGTAACTGTCTGCTCCTCAGGTTAAGTTGCATATCTTCCCTTTCCATCTGATTTCTGATTTTCTCATTTCCACCGATACCTTCCATTTCCATCTGATGGAGGTTTTGGCATTCTTATCTATTTCTCTGATCATAGTTTGGATCCCTCTTGACCCGCCCCACTTCAGTGGGTCATGTATCACAGTTCGGGAGCTACTGTATCATACAAAAAAATGGATTGCACAGCAGTTTATTTGTGTGGGCTAACGTGTATCTATTAAGGAAGGTGGCTCTCACCACACATGCTGGCGTTTAAGGCAGCACTTCCACAAGTATACACTAAAATTTGAACCAAACTATCTCCTTAGTTTTATGGTGGGTTGTTGTTTTTTTTCCCAAGCAAAACCAGAAATAATTTTGCTGTCATAAACCAAATTCAGAATGGGAGTTTTCATATGAATAGTCAAGCTCGAGAGTTTTAAAAAAAAATCTAAACAATGGAAACAATTACGAACATCTGTTTTTGAATGCATATGTATTCTGTACATAACAAACAGAGAAATCCTATTATCTAGGACAATAAAAGGGAATTTCCCTTTCTGTCTGAACACTCTCTGGGATGAATATGGCCTTCCACTTAGAATCATGATTGGGGGGGTTGGATTTTTTTTTTCTTCTATTAATGATATTAAAATGAAGATATTCTTCCTTCTCCATTTCTCTATTTTACTCTTTGTATGTATCTTTT
>WAAB01015117.1:42808-66408 GCA_013389865.1 Piaya cayana | reverse complement strand
ATTAAAAGCTGTTTGGTGATGCAGAGACTCAATACAGATTCTCTCTGCCCGGTGGTGACTGACAGCAGCTTCTGGTGTTCTGCTTTCTTCTGACAGTGGAGTGTATTAATATGAACACACCTTAAAAACGGGGCTACGAGAAGTGCCGAATGCAGAAAACAAAAGTGGCTAATTTCAGCAGCCACAACTGTGCATCCATAAGGCAGCCAAATTTATCATGGCACATTATGGAGTGCAGCAAATGTCATGAAAACTATTGGTTTTTAATTTTTTTCCCTGAGAGTCTGAATGAGGTGATTTATGGTAGTTATCCATCTTAAGGGTCATCCATCAACTTTTAGTTGCTAGGCAATCAAACCAACAGCTGTTTGCTTTGAATCAAGCTGAAAAGTTGTCAGTCATCACATGCAGGTATGACCTTAGTGGTTAAAAGCATTATCATGCATACAGAATTAAAGAGGCAAAGTCCTCCTTCTCCCTCTCCCGTAACTCGGTTCATTACTCTCTGTTGGCAGCACAGGTAGCATTAACCCCAGCGCTTTTGTGTAAAACGAAGTTTAGAAAGATCCCGCTGCTGGAGGTGCTGGTCATTGCATCACAGAAATAGTAGAGTGCTCACATAAAAGTTCTTTGTACAGAAATGTTTTCTAGCAGGGCAGTTACTCAGATGTGATATCAAGTTAAGTAACAAAGATCTTTTTGAACTCTATCTCATTGGCGCGTTTAGGGTCAAGAGTAGATTTTGAGCAGCAAAACTGTTGTAAAGGGTTGCACTTCAGCTGGTCAGGCTCACGTCTCTCCAGGGGTAGCAAATGGTGCAAGAAGTAACATAAACAAGACTAAGATATTGTTGGTTTACCATCTCCCCTTTGAGTGGAACTAGAGGACACAGTGGTGAAACCTCCTGAAATACGTCCACACCATGTTTGTTACTATAAACAGAACGATATCACTTGTGATTTGGAGGTACTATATTTGATACTGTAAGAACAACCTAGATGTAATGCGAGGACATGAATCCGTTTTCATTCCTTGCTTCTGGTCTTCTGTTAAAATCGCTTCTAAGAAGTTATTCTTCCAATTGTTGTTTGGCTCCGCTGACCACCATTACCTTTTAAACAATTTCAAAACAACTGACATATAAGAGAACCTGGATTCTGCAAGGGATTCTAGAAAATACTGAACAGGGTTGGAAGTAAATCATTGAAGAGACAACAATGCATGATTTGTTAATAAATCTAGAGCTGCTGACTTGCTCTTACTTCCTTGAAAACTGAATGCATCTCCAGTGCTGTCTTAAGCCACCAAGCCACTGGTAGACTGGAAAAGATGAAGCAAGTGGTTGGAAACGCTCTGGTGCAGAAGTGCAAAAGAAAATGAAGGGAGGCATTTTCAGTGAAAACCTGCCTTCAGTCCATTTTTTTTACCAGATGTAGTCAAATGTCTATTAATGAGCTGTTTTGAAGAACTCAGCCATGAGCTGCAGCTGTTGAAGTGTAAGTGTTATGCAGAGAAAACCTTTGATACCATGTGTTAATCTGAGGCATCAGACTTTTCTTCTGAGACCAGTCCTGGTGAAGGTGACACATGGTAGTTGTCCATAAATCCTGATTTCCCTATACAGTGTATCTTACTCTGCTAACTTGTGTGCTGTTTACTCAGGGGTTCTGCTATGTGCTAGCTAATCATGGTAAGAAAAGGCTCTCTTCTCATTTTGATGAATTCTTTCTAATACTTCAAATTTATTTTCATATTTGCCCGGTTGTCTCTGTCCCCTTAACATCTCTGACTTTCATTTGTGTATGAATTTAGCTGTGCCCCTATTTGCATGTTACTTAAACTAGTAGTGAACAATCCTGAGCCCTTGAAACCACTGAGTCATCTGCACGGGCTCTTGTGTGGGCTCCCATTCACATAACATCTGAGCCCCTTCCAAGTGTTAATGTAAAATATACGTGCAAAATACTCCTTGTAGTGAATGCACGGATGGGTGATAACCATTTTCATAACATCCTCACCATCATATTTTCACTTCTCATGTAGCTCACACCAGGTGGCTTGTTAGCAGTTGCTAATGAGTTTGTTGTAGTGTGGGAGGTTCCCAGGTTGAGAGCTACACTTGCAGTTTTGCTCCCTCGCTTGGGCTGTTTCCAAGACTTGTGTGTATATTCCTAATATTATTTTACAACACTTCTAATAATTTTGTTTTCAACAGAAACATAGATGCAGAAAACGTGTGAACCAAAGCTTATCATGGTGCATCTATTTCTGTTTGTCCTTTATTAAAAACAATACTTTTCCCTCTCGTCATAGTATTATTTTCTGTTTGTGTTCTCAGTAAAATAGATCAGTAACAGCACGAGTCCTGAATGGATCTCCTGACATCTTCGACTCCCTTCCATTTACAACAAGCAAAACCTGCTTTTCTACTTTATTTTTTTAAGATAGTAACTCCTATTGCTGTAGAGAGGGAAAGCTGATGTAGGTTTTACAGGAAATTTGAGGAGAAAATGATCACTTTGGGACAGATAGTAGTACCCTGTCAAGTATTATCCCATCTGCAGTGGAGTAATGAAACTCATAGTGGGAAAAGGTGGCAGAATCAGGCTGTTTGATCAGGTTTAATCTATGGAGTGCCTAACCTGGGCCTTTAACCTTTGGTATAGCTCAGTGCGTATTCCACCTGTCCACATCGCCGGAGGGACAAAATGAAGAATTCAGAGTGCTGTTAAACAGAATGAATTTCCATAGTGGGTCAACCTAATGCTACAGCGATGACACGTGGTAATTTGATAGTTACCATGTAATAACAGGAACAGTGCAGTGCATACAGTACTGGGTAACTCCAATGGATACAGTGGTAATTATGTGGCAACTCACTGCCTGTTAACACTTTTTCGTCTGATTACTGTGCTCTGCACTTGTATCAGTGATGTAATTAATACAGGTGTTTCTACAGTTGAGGTATATCCAATAGGCTCTGTTTTTTTGACTCCTCGATCTCTGTATTTACAGAATAGTTGCATGCTGTGTAACATGAAGAGTTTTTTATCAGGCTGTGGAGACATGCTCTGTGTTCCTCTGAATTCTCCTGTTCTATAGAGCTGGTGGGTTCCTTTACTGATGCGTTCCTAGGAAGAAAAAAAAAGGAAAGAAACAAATTTCTAAAATTAGCCTTATGCTTATGTATCTTTGGCAGTCTGCTGGTGTCTGTTACATCTAGTTGTGCTGAAACGGAATCTTAGAATAAAGTTAGGGCTCAAGTGCTAAGACTGTGATTGAGTAATGTAGTGGGAATGGCTTTGTATTCAAGACAAATGGAGCGTAAGATGCACTTGGATGGTTTTGCCTGGTTTATGTGAAATAAAGGTAGCAGATCACATGAACATCTAAATCCTGAATTTTCTTGTTGGCTAGATTTCTGAGCAGTTTTTGACTTTGGGCATAAGTTACGTTTATATATTTGTAAAACTGCTTTTATTTTTCATTTGAGGAACAAGCATATTGTGGTCTAGAGGCTCTGAGTCATGATCAGAGACTTTTCAGTTAGTTGCTATTTAGAAGCACTGAGCATAGACTCTACCCTGAAAGTGTACAGTCATGATGAAGAAGGTTAATATGGAGTAAAAGCTACAGAGAGACACTATAAAGGTGAAGTCTTTAGCAAACTTGGTAGGGCTAGGAGTGTGGTCCACAACTCCCGACACTGTCAGTGCTCTGTCCCTCGCCTATCCCTCTAAACTAAGCAGCTTCCAGCTAAGCAGCTTCCAGCTAACTTATTTTTCCACTGATGGCCCATGATGAGCTGATTTTTTTCCTCCTTTCTTATGAAGATTATCACTTGTATGTTTTCTGTTACAGGCAGTATGCAACGTATGATTTATATTGCATTTTGCTAAGTGACATCATACGTAAAGAGTAATTCTTCATTTGAACTTTTAGTTTGCTTCATTAGGAGTCAGGTAAATGGGAGGTAAAAACTTAGTTCCATGATCAAATAAACACATCATCTAACCCATTATCTATCTGAGACATAAGTAAAGTTTTATTTAAATATTTTTTCTTTCTTTTCCCTTAAGTAATAGGAAGCATCTGCTTTTAAGAGGCTCCCAATTTCTAGTAGATCGTCATGAAGCACAGTTCCCTTCCTCAGATGAATGGCCCAGTTCCTCAGATTAACTGTTCAGTTTACACGTGGAAAGGCCTCCTTCATGCACTGTTCTTCCAACTTAATTTGTGCTTAGATCAGATACATCTTTCAGGGTTTGTCCCTTTGTACTGTATTTTTTGTATGAAAATCACACAGAAATAAAACATTAGTATGTAGAAATAGGCGCGAACCTGGAGCATCCCTGCAATGCTTTGCACTTCAAAAAAGAACGTAGTGTCTTCTTTTGACTCCTCTTAGAGAGGGTTTCTAGACTGGAGAATACTACACGTAGCACTTTTAGGGAAAATTAAGCAAAATAGTCTCTCTAATCCTCAGTGCAGTGCCACCCTGCCCATTTCTGTCTTTCTGTGCCTTTGACTGACTGTTTTATGTTTGTATTTTATATGCGTCTTGCCAATGCCCTCTAAATTTATGGTGCTTTCAGTGTTGTGATACATTTGCTGAGACCAAAGCGGTAGCAAGTGTAACTCTGAAAATCTGTTACTACTATCCTGGTTTTGCTGCTGCCCTTGTGGTAGCTGCCACTCCTGCAGCAGTGGTGATCACCTCTCCTGTCATCAAGCAGGACACAGCTCCATTCCTCAGCTGCTTCTGCACAGTCTTGGCTTTGTAGCGTGAATCCGTTTCCCTGACAGTCTACACCAGGTAGACTTGTCCTTAGAAATGAGCAGAGCTTTAGCTGCTCCTCTTTTCACAGACTAAGAGCAGTTCCTTGGAACTGCCTGA
Source organism: Piaya cayana (assembly GCA_013389865.1). Lineage (NCBI taxonomy): Eukaryota > Metazoa > Chordata > Aves > Cuculiformes > Coccyzidae > Piaya > Piaya cayana. The sequence continues at coordinate 61,511 of WAAB01015117.1, read as the reverse complement.
GCACTAGTGTGGCTGCTCTACAGGCGCACAGTGAAATGTTCTAAAGTGACGTATTTTCTTTAGAAACTCACTGCTCCGTAGTTAGAGATGCAGTCTTTGCCTGGCATGCTAGCACTGAAGTAGTTTAGATGTCTCTTGGTACACAAAAAGAAATTAAAGCACCAGCAGTTCATCCTATCAGCCTTCATATCTGCCTAAACCACTGAGGATAAATCCGTTCCTAGGTTTCCCTGCTTCCCAAAGAAAATTGCCTCAAATATTTTTTTTTTTTCTTCTGAAAACAAGATGACGTGGAATTTCTCTAAGCCAGTCTTTCTCTCTATGCTCTTGATTTGGTAGCACCAGAAATCTGCTGCTTTGCGATGCTTTCTGCCACTTGATTTTTTCAGTAAGTGAGATGCTGAGATATGCAATCACCATTACAATGTCAAGGATGCAGTAATGAATGGCAAGATGCAGAAGGGAAAGGCAGATACAGGTATAGCTGTGTGGTGAGAAATGGGTTGGAGAGCACTCATGGTGTAATTCGGATGTAACCTAAGACCACCTGGCTAAATTCAGATTTCTTTACGTTTTTCCTGTGATGTATTCTTGTCACCAGTTTCCTATATGACCTGTGCTATTCTATTCAGAGATAGTGGTTGCATTTTCCAGTGGTTATGTTCCTCGTAAGACAGCTGAAAAAAAGTTCTCATTTTGTAGGTGAAGCTTAGGTGATTTTGCATGTACAAAAATTGATTTTTTTCTCGATGATGTATTTTAGTGAGAACCTTTTTTCTTGTTTAAAATTCTGTCCCTTAGCCTCCCATTTTTCCTGTTTTTGTTGACCTTTCCTAGGTTTAAGTCTAGTTTCTTCATTAGAGTTGGCTGTGATGAACAAGTGGGTGAAAAAAAAAGAAAAGAAAGAAAAAATTAGGCTCCCAGAAGTTCTCCTTGTTGTCTCCTTTTCCAAATAATAGAAGTGATGAAGAAAGAGAGCAGTGCTCATTCTGCTTTTTCCATTTTCTCTCTGTGCTTCTGGGGTTTATCATCTAGCCTGAGAAAAGCTTATGTATGTGTGTGTGTTTCTATGTATAAACAAACTTGTGACTGAAGTTGTGGAAGGTGTTGGTAAAACATCTGCTTAGTTCAGTGTGTCACGATGCACAAGGCCAAGAGCTGAATGATTCTACTTCCTAAGAAAGGCGTGTACAGAACCACATGTATCTTAGAGACATTTTATTGTATTTTGATTTCTTATTTTTAAAGCTTGTTTAGGGTGTGATGTGAAAACAAATTGCCTTTGTTCTTAGTTTCTTCTGAAGAGGCTCTGCTGCACAAACCAGGTCAGTTTCAAGGCTCCTGCTGAAGTTTGCTGAAACTAAGAAAATCACAACATTTATGAACTTGATTCCTCTTAATTATGCATGTGCCATTTGGGGTACCTCACTTCCAGCCAATGGATTCACAGCTGCATCAGTGTCAACCCAGTGGAAGCGTGAATAGAGTCAGATTTACAAGACCTTTGATCTCCTCAGTGATTAAAAAAATTCTTAATTCTGAAAGTGTGACAGGAGGATAATCTTGACAATATTTTCCCCTGCTTTCTGTGGATGGAGGGATTTGAAGCCAGCAGTTAAAAGTTTTGGGTCCTACCCTGTTCCATTACAGCAATTCACATGCTGGAATCTCCCAAGTAAATCCCTTCTCGTTCCTGCATGGACCTGTATCTCATGCTCCTGTGGCTGGAGATCTGTCATGTTAGAGTACTAAACTGTACTTTCACCATTCAGAGTCTGGCCAAGAACGAGAATATTCCCTTATTTTAAGCCTAGTCCCAAAGAAACACTGCTAATTCCCAGTGCCTACAACGTTGCTCCTGAAGGCTGGGAATTTGAAGGCCTTGGATTCTGTTCCTGTGCCTTAGTTTTTGCACTTTTAAAATGAAGTTAGCAGTAGTTACCCTTCTGTGTTNTGGTTGATTCACCTTCCGTGGAGGTGTTTAAGGGATGGGTGTATGAGGTGCTGAGGGACATGGTTTAGTGTTTTATAGGAATGGTTGGACTCAGTGATCTGGTGGGTCACTTCCAACATGGCGATTCTATGATTCTCTGATTTGGGGATTTACTTACAAAAGAACATAGATGGCTGTCTTACAGCAGCATAGAGCGGCTAATGAATGCAGCAATGGGGTCTCAGTCTTGTCATTTGCTGTGTTTTTTCCCAATAAACTTCATTGTGGAAGGATATTGCCTATAGAGCACTACTTCTTTCTAGAAACTGCTCTATGTACCAGTACAGATGTCATGTAGTTTCTAGGCAGGTCTGCCAAGGTCTGTTTAGACACTTCATCGTCACTATAGTTGGAGTTTGGGTTCCTGAATGAAAGTTAAACAGATCAGTAATTACTGTGGTAGGTCTGGTCCTTTGTTGTTAATGGTTGGTAATATGTTGAGTTTTTTTAGAAAGTGGTGGCAATGCTTTTTATTATGTGCATTATGACCAGCCTTGGTGGATGAGGTGCTAAGGGACATGGTTTAGTGTTTGATAGGAATGGTTGGACTCGATGATCTGGTAGGTCTCTTCCAACCTGGTTGTTCTATGATTCTGTGTCACTTCGTGATTTGGAGTTTAGTGAGAGAGAGCGACTACAAGCTACAATTAATAAGTTGTGAAGAGACTGGTTGTTGCAGCTGAAATGGTGAACTGATGTAGTTACCCAAAAAATGATCGGGAAGTGGTGACCTAACTGTCACCCCATGGAGAATGAGGCTAGTCTTAAATTCATGAAATATCCCTGTTTTACAGCACTGACTATAAGAAAGAATTCTCTTAGAAGTTAATGGAGGGGTTCCAGTGGAACCCTATTAGATTCTTCTTCCATTAAATGACTGATACAGACTTTTAATGGATGTTTTAACTAGGCATTGTTATCAAAAGGACTATTGCACAAATTAAAAGCGGGCCCATAAGCAGTGAAGAGAAGCTGGATTTACTCCTCTGCCTTTGGCATTGGGGAATCTGTGTGTGTTTGTGTATGCAGCTGAAGGGATGGAGAAAAAGGTGAAAGAGAGGAAGATGGTAGAGATATGAACGAGAAAAGAGAAATGGAATTTTCACATTTTCAGTAATGTGCTAAAGTTGGCCAGTAAAAATATTGTATAGGTAAATTAGGTGAGGTGGCACACTTCAGAATTTTATCTGCTGAACCAATTTGGGGCAAGAAATAGGGAAGACTCTTCTCTCAAGAGCTGTGATAGTTCTCTATTCAGTGATATGATTGTGGATAGCACTTTAAGGCAGCATAAGGCCTGATCCTGTGAGATACTGAGTGTCCTGAACTTCCCTTTAATTGAGCGTTGAGGAGGGGGCTTGCTTCTTACAGAATCCAGACATCATAAACTCATCTAGTGTGATTCTGAGCAGGTGGCAGGTGGCAGTACCTGCTCATTCTGAATATAAGCCCCCACTTTTGCACAGACACAAAAAAGGTGGTTTGTGGTGGAGTCAATGTAAGATACTTGATTTGGAGCTGTCTCTTGTTATGATGGCAGCATGAAGTGCTTACCTGAAGAATAAGAATGTGACATTTTGTTTCAAACTAAGATGCTGGCTTGGTGTTGTGATATTTTAAAGTTTTCCTTTTCAAAAGCATCAGGGAAAGAGTTCAGTGTCTCTGAAGTGAAAGCTTGTGAAATTCTGGTCTCTGATATTCTTTTGCTTTCCCATGCAGAGTGCGTGCCTTTCTCTAGTGCCCCTGCAACGACCTCGTCTCTAACCTGGATAGATTACCCATGAGGGGTCATTTGGTGTCCATCCTCGTGTAGCCATGGCTTGTTTAAAGGGACCCACAGTTCTTTAAGTCCCCTCTGTGGGTCAGTTACATATTCTGTTAGTAGATGTCACCTTAGGTGCTGCGCTGTTACTTTCAATGAGTGAAAACTCTGTTAAAAAAAAATCTCAAAACAATACAAAAGGAAGGCAGAGCGAGGTAAATCATTGCTGTCGCTCCACATGCAAACAAATGCCATACATCTGTGGGGTAGTTGCTGTGTATTTGGATAGCTGTCTTTATGTGGGGGATGAAGAAGGAAGGTATTTTGCTTTTCATCCAGAACTAGCTAAATTGCATTGCAATGTTTTGCTCGAGAACAGGCGCGGTGATAGTTACTTTCTGTGAATGAGTTTTCCAGTCCTTGCTGTTACAAAGCCCTGGGTGTGAGGTTCCTGTTTTACTTGCCTGATAGTTCCTATAAAGGTGCTTTAGTACATTGCAGAGTGTTCTTTCTGTCCTGCTTAAATCTAGGACATACGACGACACATTGTTTGATCTTCCTTTCTAGTGTGGTCCAGTTTCTAGCAAATCTGCTGTTGACAAAAAGAAGGTTTGGACATGGTGATGGCCTCCTTGAAGACCTTGGCACCTGCCCTCCTTCAATCATAGAATCATAGAATCACCAGGTTGGAAGAGACCCACCAGATCGAGTCCAACCATTCCTATGTCACAGGCTTCTAGCAAAGACTGTCAGTTTTATATGCAAATAGCTTGAAACACTTTTTATTGTGTGATGTGGGTTATTGACCACTGGAATAAAGAACATCTGAGCCTTTTCCTCTCAGTTGTAGTAAAAACTTCAGGCTTGGCATAAACTGCAGGTTTTTTTAGAGTAGGGAGAGGCTAGATCTTTCTTCTGTAAGGCACTGAACCGGTTTAATTGAAAGAACAATTTGATTTGCTACTGTAGCTGCTGCTACAGTAAAATAGCTTGGAATGCTAGCAAATTTTTACTTCTCTCACCCAAACCTAGGATTTAGTACTGGCAGGTGAACTTCTGAAGGCTGCTATTAAGAATACAGAGACAATAACTGTCTTGGAGGTGGAACTTTGTCGATATTTTTTGCCTTGGGCCAAAGAACATTCACAATAACGGAGTGCTAAAGCCCTGCTCAGAAATGTTGCAGCTACAGAAAGGGGAATTTATTCCAAGTTTTAGAGTGCAGTATTTGCAGGGCCTGTGGTTTCTTAATCATCCTTATGTTGAAGCGTCAGCTGTCAAGACGGTTGGGGGACACCTTATACCTGAAGTCATACAAAGCTTTTGACATTTCTCTAATTAGTAGTATGTTATCATACACGCTTGAGCCAAAATGTCTCTTCCTCTGACCTGTAAAGTGGGCAGGGGATTTATTTTTACTATTTTTTTTAAAATATCCATAGTGGGACAGGGGAGAGAAAGCTCCGAATTACGATACTGAGAAATTAAATAGATGTTTACAAAGCTACATTGCCTGTTTCTTTCTGAAATGATTATGAGATGATAATCATAAAATGATTCAGAGAACAGATAATAGAAGCCTCTTGAGATTGTTCATATAAGATGTATTTTATAATGCCATAAATAGCAAGCCAAGTAAGCTCTTATAAACTTATTAATGCACATTGATTTATAATTATAATTATTAAGCCCAGGAATGCATACAAATACATGTTGTTAGGAAGCAGGTAAACAATTAAAGAAGTAGCTCTTAGCTGCAATGAGCTGGCAAGAGGGAGGGAGCTCCCTGCTTCGGAGTGTGCCAGCCCCAAGGATGACTTTTGCCTGGTTAATGCTGTGATAGACTCTGCCAAACGCTGCCTTCTCCTCTTTACCCCTCTTTGAAAAGGGGGATAAACAATATGAGACAATTATCTCTTTTGAAAAAAAAAATAAAATTAGGTACCTGGATCTCAAGCCCCCCTTTTATGGGCACTGGTGGGATTTTTTGCAATGCACAAGTGGCAGAAAACCTCAGTTTGTAAGACATACAAGAAAAGCTCTCCTTTATTGATCCAAGCTCTGGCAGCAACTAAACTCTAGCACTCCCAGCCTTTAGCTGTGGCTTTGGTGCCAGAACATGAATGCAGAAATAAACGAAAAGGGACCATGTTAGTTTCAGCTGTTTTCAATAATCAGCAAAGAAATACCTGCACATAGTATTTTCTAAATTTTTAATATGTGTATGTGTGCATGTATAAGCACTAAAAATATCTTTAGAAAGTGATGTTTCTTTTCCCTTAGTCCTTTAAGATAGAATTAAAACTGTTTGAGACTGTGTTCTCCTAAAGGCAAGAAAAGTCTATCACAAACATATGTTCGATATATTATTTTTACTGAACTCCAGACCTGAAGTTCTTTCAAAAGAAAACTTATTCTCAGGGATCATCGTTGGAACAAGATATTTGATTTATTATGTATTGCGTTTCAACCAGTTTAGGAAATTATAGCTGTTTGTAACTGTCTCTGCTGCTTTTGAGTGTGCAGTTCTCATTTTTATATTGCTTCTAATGTAGTTAGTGAGTCTCAGGTCTTCTTTTTACATCTTTGAACCTATCTATGTGTGTTCCTCTGATGTGTATGTGCCCTGTTAAAAAGTATGTATGCATGTCAGAAAGTAATTTCATTTCTCGAAGGTTAAGCATATGCCTTTCTATAAATATGACTGTTCACAGGGCATTTTAAAATTGTGCCTTGATTTTAAGTAATTCCTTGGCTTGAAATCTGCGCCCTTAAATCTCAGATTCGTATTTTTAGATTCATTGCAGGAAAGGAAATCCTGACCATGAGTAGCTGTCAGCTTTTTGATAGACAGAGAAGTTTGATGTAGAATTCTGTGGCATTTTCATATGAATAAAACTGGCATTATGAAGTAAGGAGCCTGTGTGGGAAATATTAATCCAGCTAGATTCTAGTGCCTGCTTAAGACTGTATAAAACATACGGAGATCTTTTGGCTGTAAATGTAGTCGTGCCCAAAAAGTCAAGTAGTCCATTTTATTTGATAACCAAGATATTCTGCTTTAAAGGTAGCTGAGTGTTTGCCATGAATCTCACTAGCTAGGTATAGCTTTCATAATCGACATAGTATTGGTTTTTATTCCTTAAATCATAGAATATTCACTAATACAATGTTGTATTTTTCCTCAGATAGGCAGAATCAAGTAAAAAAAAATCAGATTTTATTTTCCATTACAGCTGCAAATTACTACCATGTACATGTATAGAATTGCAGCAAGCAGGTGTGAGATTAAAGTAGTTTTCGCAGCTAACTTGCTTGTTTACCGTTTCCCAGCTAAGTATTAATATACTTATCACTATTGCTGAAAAATTAGTATCCTCCACAGTTTCCTGACTTCTTGTATTTTAGTATTCTAACATACTGTAAAAGGTTCTGGATTTAAATAATGTCGTGTTTGGATCAGAAAACACAAACCCTCGTGGATTTGCATGGTGCCATCCACATATTTGATGTTTTTTATGAAAAGACAAAGCAGCAAAAGGCAAAGCCTCGAGGTCTCCCCTCACATTTTAGCAAAGATTTAACAGCAGGATGACATAGTGAATAAGGGCCTGCTCCTGTGATTTGCTCGGTACCTCCTATGATTTACCCTTGGTGCCAATAAGGGCAAGCAGTATTTTGCAGAGGATAAGCATCCCAGGGTAGGAGCAGGTCCTGAGAGTTTTACAAAACACGCTGAGAAGCAGCCACAGAAGTTGCAATGTAAACAAAACCCACACTTCTCAAAATAAAAGGGGAAAAAAATATGTTTTATGTTGTGTGGCCTTTGGGGTTTGTCTAAATTACAATAGCTGATGCATGTGTTACTTAACAGTATTAAACAATACTCAGTAAGTCACTCAGCCACTGCTGAAGAGCCGGGGACCCAGCTGGGGCCACACAGTGTGCCAGAGCAAACTGTCTTTGGTGCAAAACAGGTGCTGGATGTGAGAACTTGGTGTGTCCCTGTGGTGGGAGAAAACAGTCTGGGAGTGCCTGTTGTCCTCCTCTCCTTTACCTGTAACCTCAGATGTTATTTTCCCTGCGTTGCCAGTGCCTGTATTTTGCACTGAGGAGCAGATAGATGCCAAGATTGAGCTATTAAAATGAAACATCATTTGAACTTTTCAAACACCAACTAACAACTGATGGAAACACTTTTTCTGTTCATTTCCTTTAATGGTCTCCACAACCCACTCAAACTAAAATAATTGTAAAAAAATCTAACATTTCCTTTGGAACAAAGAGGGGAATCATCTTCTTTCTCCTCTCTGCTTTCACTCAGATGATTTTAAACATCTAGTGCTAGGCAGCTCTTCTGAAAGCTATTTCCTCAAATGTTTGTGTGGCACATGATTTTACATTACTAGAGCTCTTATCCTCTGACCTTTTATCTTTTTTCTTTGGCCTGGTTAGAGCAACAGTTGCTGGATTAAAAAAGATGCATTTAGGGGACAAAATTCTTATACCCGTGCTATGTCAGGAGAGTCCATGAGTTTGAACGTGTGTTAGTGAAGGTAGAATTGGATTTTGCCTTTATCTGTTTTACTTCATGCATTTGTTTTTGTCAGAGCATATTTTGTTTACTCGCAGGTATTAGTTATTGTGGCAGTATTTTTTTCTTCTTCATTGGTTTTGGTAACTCTAGAAATATTTGCTTGTGCACAGGCAGCTTGCTTCTGTTGTTTCTCCTGCTCTTTTCTAGGTACTAAGTTACATGAGAAAACATAGCAGAGCATGTTTTTGTGACACTGCAGTTTAGTGAGCTGTTGACTTAGTTTCTACAGGTGTTCTACGTGATCAAAACTATGACTAAACTGAAATATTAGAACTTGTACATCCACAGGGGGTAATGATTTCTGCCCATAATGGTAGCAATAATAATACTTAGCTCTGAGACACAGTAAATAAACATTTATGTTAGCAGGATTGGGATTTGTCTCCTTATTAAGACATGGCTGCACTATAGGAATGTTCAAGAATTCATGTTCTCCCTGGTGTTGGACTATACTGTCCATAAACCTCTTGAGTAACATCACCTGTCATAAAGTCAGTGAAAAACAAAGATGGAATTAAAGAAAAAACCCAAGCTCTTTCAGCAATTCATGCCTGACTCCAACATTCTGCACGTTATTTCTCTACAGAAAGGCTCACATACTCATCTAACTAAGAAAAGATACTTCCTTGGATATATGCATGTGGGCTCTGAGTTTCTTATATTCAGGCAAAGGTGACTGTGGTTTGATTCAGAACCTTTCACCTGCCTCCCAGAGCTCTGACTACATAATCAATGGAGAAGTGAGACCTTCTTAAACTGCATTAATACCCAGCATTATCTTTGCTGTTATCGATGAATATTTTGTCATTAATGTATAACGGCGTTCAAAATGAAATAAAATGCACGAAATGATAACAAAGACATTTTTGGTGAGCGTTGCAGCATTTTAATGTTAATCTGAAGCAATTAAAGGGCAGATTTCAAACAGATGAAAGCGCTCTACGTCTCCAGTGTTAGGAGACAAGTTAGTTGAAAATGATTTCTGAAAAAAAAAGCACGAGCTATTGATTGTGTTATTTGTGAGTGAGGTTATTATGAGCTTCTTAAATGCTGTTCCCTTTTCCTGTCCTTAAAGCAAACACGCAAACAGAAACATAGACAATGTACAGGAACTTACCGCTGCATCACTTAACAATGGTGTTTCATTGCAGCTCTTTTGTGGTTGGAATAATTGTGTTGGGGGCATGGCACATAAAAGCTACGAAGAGGCCTGCCTTTTGAAAAAGAAAACAAAAAGTTGTAAATAAAGACAGCGCTGAAAATTAAAAGGATAAATAGAAAAACAATGCGATTGACCCTTTTCTGAAAGTGCAGTTAGATTTCCTGCTATTATTTAGGCTGCAGCACTATGAGCAGTGACTTTCTCTGTGGGAAGAAACACTAGGAATTTTATTCCTCCCCATTCCCATTTGTTTCCTGGCATGTTCTTTTGATGTTTTGCTCTATTTTTTTTTTCTTCAATTATTATTTGCTAAATGTATTATGACATTTTATTTACCTTGGTCAAGAGCTTCAAGACCTCTGTGTGGCTTCGCCGTTCTAGTGATTTCACAAATAAATCACCAGTCATTGTGCAGAAATATCACCCTTTAACACGAAGATGGCATTATTTTTATGGTTAGAAGAAACAGGTTTATACTGGATAGTTGGATTACTACATCTGTAGGTATGTGCACAGAATGCACCCACTCATATTTTTATTTTTAATTAGCGCTTAGTAGTTTTTATTAAAGCAATGCATTACTGGTGGATTTTGGATGTGCGGTGGTGGAATCCGCATTCATCGATCAGTCATTTCATTTTTGGATGCAAGGTGGTGGAATCTGCATTCATCGATGAGACATTTCATTTTATGGACATATGTCATTTCTGCGTGTGTAAAATAAAGATACGTTGTTAGTCATTTGTTAATTTCCAGATAATTAAACATTATTATCTATTTACCAATGAATAGATGCGATCTGTTTACAATATCAAAGATGTATATAAAGCACTCAACTATAGCTGAAGCTCTAATTAAAACACATCATTGTTTGTCATGGTTTTAAGGCGAAAATTAAAAAGCGTTGCCAAATTAATCTTCAATCAAGAGTTCATTAATTAGCTAACCTTCTGTAAATGGGCTGCAGTTTGATGACAGCTCACTGAAGGACCATTTAAATGAATTCCTGATTGTATCAATCAGACAGGGGAAAAGAATTAGATTTGCAGCTCTTTCGCAGTAGTTCCTGCAAACATTTCTCCAACGTTTAATGCACAGAATGGATGTTAAACTATTTTAAAGTGATGAATCCTTTTTATTACGGTCCCAAACACTGTTACTTCTTGCTGTATATCAAGAGGAAACGTATAATGCTGCCAAGATTTCATGATCCTGAACAGAATATTGCAGAGGAATATGCTTTATAACATAGTAATAAGCAGTTGCTTGAAATAACATCATAACTTTCCACGAGAAAAATGTTTTGAACAAATTATTGATTATGTAATAGTCTTTAGTAAAATTTACTTTGCTTCTGTCGTGAATTTTAAATTATGAGGGCTTAAGTGGTCAGGTACTTCAGTTGCTTTTGTGCTGGCAGCAAAAATTCTGGACCTCTTGACTATCTGGAAATGTCTGCTGTGAAAGTAACAAATTAAAGATGTCAGTGCTAGATTAGGGTGTATTTTTGTATTACTTTACTGCACATTATATCTATCTAGACGCATCACAAGGCTTAAGAGAGAACTTCAGAATGGGTTGTAGAAGTTAAGATGCGATTTTGCAGCTCCTTTTGTGACAAATAGGTGAGATTGGTGTGTGTGTGGGTGTTTTTTTTTTTGTTTTCCATGAATTTAGTCNCTGAAAATTAAAAGGATAAATAGAAAAACAATGCGATTGACCCTTTTCTGAAAGTGCAGTTAGATTTCCTGCTATTATTTAGGCTGCAGCACTATGAGCAGTGACTTTCTCTGTGGGAAGAAACACTAGGAATTTTATTCCTCCCCATTCCCATTTGTTTCCTGGCATGTTCTTTTGATGTTTTGCTCTATTTTTTTTTTCTTCAATTATTATTTGCTAAATGTATTATGACATTTTATTTACCTTGGTCAAGAGCTTCAAGACCTCTGTGTGGCTTCGCCGTTCTAGTGATTTCACAAATAAATCACCAGTCATTGTGCAGAAATATCACCCTTTAACACGAAGATGGCATTATTTTTATGGTTAGAAGAAACAGGTTTATACTGGATAGTTGGATTACTACATCTGTAGGTATGTGCACAGAATGCACCCACTCATATTTTTATTTTTAATTAGCGCTTAGTAGTTTTTATTAAAGCAATGCATTACTGGTGGATTTTGGATGTGCGGTGGTGGAATCCGCATTCATCGATCAGTCATTTCATTTTTGGATGCAAGGTGGTGGAATCTGCATTCATCGATGAGACATTTCATTTTATGGACATATGTCATTTCTGCGTGTGTAAAATAAAGATACGTTGTTAGTCATTTGTTAATTTCCAGATAATTAAACATTATTATCTATTTACCAATGAATAGATGCGATCTGTTTACAATATCAAAGATGTATATAAAGCACTCAACTATAGCTGAAGCTCTAATTAAAACACATCATTGTTTGTCATGGTTTTAAGGCGAAAATTAAAAAGCGTTGCCAAATTAATCTTCAATCAAGAGTTCATTAATTAGCTAACCTTCTGTAAATGGGCTGCAGTTTGATGACAGCTCACTGAAGGACCATTTAAATGAATTCCTGATTGTATCAATCAGACAGGGGAAAAGAATTAGATTTGCAGCTCTTTCGCAGTAGTTCCTGCAAACATTTCTCCAACGTTTAATGCACAGAATGGATGTTAAACTATTTTAAAGTGATGAATCCTTTTTATTACGGTCCCAAACACTGTTACTTCTTGCTGTATATCAAGAGGAAACGTATAATGCTGCCAAGATTTCATGATCCTGAACAGAATATTGCAGAGGAATATGCTTTATAACATAGTAATAAGCAGTTGCTTGAAATAACATCATAACTTTCCACGAGAAAAATGTTTTGAACAAATTATTGATTATGTAATAGTCTTTAGTAAAATTTACTTTGCTTCTGTCGTGAATTTTAAATTATGAGGGCTTAAGTGGTCAGGTACTTCAGTTGCTTTTGTGCTGGCAGCAAAAATTCTGGACCTCTTGACTATCTGGAAATGTCTGCTGTGAAAGTAACAAATTAAAGATGTCAGTGCTAGATTAGGGTGTATTTTTGTATTACTTTACTGCACATTATATCTATCTAGACGCATCACAAGGCTTAAGAGAGAACTTCAGAATGGGTTGTAGAAGTTAAGATGCGATTTTGCAGCTCCTTTTGTGACAAATAGGTGAGATTGGTGTGTGTGTGGGTGTTTTTTTTTTTGTTTTCCATGAATTTAGTCTTTATGTTGCCTTTTGTGGTTCTGCGTGAACATGTGTTTTATGAAAAGTGCGGTCAAAATAACAGTCTCTATTTACTCTTGACAAAAGTTCTCCTCCTAAACTTTGTATAAACACACATTTAGTTGACGTTTGGGTCGGTTATCTTCTCAGTGAAATAAAATGGATTGAGCTTTTTTTGAGGGGTGAGCGTGGTTTTTTAGTCAGTAGATTCATATACTCAAAACTCTTTGAAATGCAAGCGTTAAGGCCAAGAAAGGTTGTGTGTCAAAGCACTAAGTGACATATTGCATACTGTGACACCTCAGATGTTCACAAATTGAACAACCATGGTGATCTTTTTCTTTCCCATATAAATATTTCCATTTCTTTTGTGTATACTGATATTATTAACCAGTTATATGTAATTGATATCATAGTCTAAGTTATTGTAAAATATGTCCATATAATGTTTATGTAGATGACAGAAATGCATTAGAATCCCACTTAAGTTGAAATTATATTTTTCTGACCAATATACCATTGTACATTTTTGTTATCATCTGCCATGAGACAGTAACCTTGTCCAGCACTTCTGCATCTGTTAAGTCTATCTTGCCAATTAAACCACAGAGCTGGTGTGTTGGTATTTTTTTTCCTTAGTCAAGGTGTTTATATCAACATTTCATACAGATACAGTAATCCAGTGTAAAGGAAAATCAGATTCTTTTCCTCTGTGCTGATTTGCATATGCATGTCAAGTCTAGCTGTGCCTTTTTTTTTATGGTATTGAGGAAAACAAAATGACCTTTACTCAAGTTCTTAATAGAGGAAGGTTCTTATGTTCTGAATTTTCAGGTGGTACGTGGGGGGGGAAGAGCCTGGAAGAGCGAGAGCTTGCTGATTACGCCACTGATGCTCTCAACAGTCTGATACAGTCTAATATACTAAAACTCTCTCTGTCTTCCCGTTATAATTGCATCTCTGCTCAAGGCTACTATAGTTAGGCTACATTAAATCTCATTGTCAGTCAGGCTGCATAAGGCTCAGGGAACTCACAGGCTGGAGCTGGGCAATGTGATCTTCCTCAAGAGCAACTTCTCTCATTGCTACTTGCTTGTCTTCTCGCAGACGGCTACATTACTCTGTACATAATGGACACCCCTACATAAATTATGTAACTTGATTTCTCCCCGTGTGTGACAGACATGATTTGCTTAAAAATAAATACGAGCCTGGTAATCCATGTTGCCCATTCTCCTTTTAGCTAGCTGCACATTATTTACGGCATGGAACAAACAGAAAAAGCAAAAAGTCTCTAATTCAGTTATTAACCAACATGTAGCACACATGTAGGAGATGGGTCAAGTGCGCTTAACATGTATAATAAAATATAGGAGCTTTCAGTAGGCTTTCTATCAAAATAATTATCTAAGCAATTATCTGTGCTATTCAGCTAACTTTTGCATGCTATGGTGTTTCTGTGCTTTTGTGTTCATCAACCTCGCTGCTTTGAGTTCTCTTAGGAACTATTAGACTGACAGTTTTCAAATTGTGCAGGAAAGATAGAGAAGGAGAAATGGGCTTTTTATAGAAAATTGTGCCTTTATTGCAGGTAGTTAATAAGTATTAATATCGAAAAAAAAAATCAAGGGGTTAAATGCGGTTGTGTGATTCTAACTGGGGCACAGATTCCGATCCTGTGCAGCTTGCCTGCATTTTCAGGAGGTCGTCTGAGTCTCAACATTGCAGTTCTTCTCCTTCCAACTGCAACACTATGTATGAAAAACGAAAGGACAAGCAAGCCCTGATGTGCCAGGCTGACATTAATTTTGCAAACAGTATTCCTGATCCTGTAGATTGATACAAGCAGGAGTATAAACAAACTGTCCCTGAAGCACGCACTTCAGAATTGTTTTTTTCATTCGACTTTATAGTGACAATAATTTTAACGTTGTGGCTTGTTGGTTTCTGTTTGTATATCAAATTAGAGATGTTTTAATTCTTGGCTTCTCAAAGGATACTTAGGATGTAAGCATCCTTTATGATATGTCGATGAACTGCTGTTACCTAGGCTTCAGGCAATAGCATCCGTTACATTTTGTGTACAGAGAGAAGAGTGCATACTAACGTTTGTATACTTTAAAAGACAAAAAAACTGGTTTATATTGTGTGAGGATTTGTGTTTTTCTTGGTCTTCTTGTGTGAGGCTGTTTTCATTTTAAGAATGTGGGCTTTGTCTAGTGATAACCTTTGTATTATGCCCAGGAAAACCTTGCAAGGAATAATGCAGCCTTTTATTGAAAAGTTTGTTGCTTTGTCATGGCAATTTTATTTTAGTACATCATGGGTGGGGAGAGAAAGACAGTTCATAGGTGGGAAACTCCACTAATATATTTATATTTAGTGGTTGCAGCCTCTTCCCCGGTTACTGGCAAAGCCTTGAGAAAAGTAAACCATGTGCTTTTGTACTGTCATATTTGATTTGGACGATATTCTCACTGTTGTTTGAAGCTAACATGAAACGCAGTGTCTGCATGACCCATTTTAGCAGCCCATTATCATAATTTCACTGTCGTATGGCCACTGAGTTAATGTACTTACAAATGACAGAGAAAGTGTGTTACATGACCTCAGGGTTTTCAAAAATTAAATGACGTAGGAGGTCGTATTTCAAAGAATTGTTAAGGAGTAGGGTTTGAGGAGTTTGGCTTTTGGCTTTTCGTTTCCTTTCTCACCTTAAAGTGTCTTAGTTTGTAACGACAAGAAGGTATATTTATTTCTTGAGAGACGAAAATACTAGTTTAAGCTTTGTCAAGGTTTGTATTTTAGCCTCTAACTTAATATTTTTGGGTAATGTGAAAGTCCAAATGCAATCTATTTTTTTTTTTAATTGTAATATGCCCATAGTCCTGGTATAATTAAGTTAAATTGTCTTTTGTATTTTGCTGGGTATGGATTTTTGTTTGTTTGTTTCTTAGTTTTTTTTTTTTTTTTAAAGGAATTGTTTTGAATGAAAGCAGCAAAGCAAGTGTATTTCCTGGTTTTCCTACAATGGGGCTATCTTCAGGTTGATCACATGATGTGGTGGTGGTGCTAGGAGTAATTTCGGTTCGAAAAATAATCTTCTTTCAAAATGGCTTTCTTAATTTGAGTTTAAACAAGACCTGAATGTGTTTCTTAAATTAAGTTAGTGACACTGGCATTTTGGCAGCGCACAGTGTCCCCATACTTCCCAAATTTTATGGTGTCGTGAACTTGCATTGCTAAAACCCACCATAGTGAGTGATTGATGTTCCTTTCATCACAGAAGAGGTTACATTGAGGGTAAACCACGGTGGCTATGATATATATCCAGTAAATGAGGAAACGGCAGGAGAAACCACAAACATGTAGTCCAAGTGGCATATCCTCACCTTTTCCTCATAAAGTTAGGTATTGAAACCAACTGGCTTATCTTTCCTTTACCCTTGTGAAGCTGGAAATCCTGTAGGCAGCAAGCACTCTGCTTGAAAGGCCTCTCCCTGGTTCTCCTGCTTGACCTAGAGTTTGCACAAACAGGTATTTTTCTTCATCTGTAGAAACAGAAGTCTGGCTTGTTGTAAGAAAACCGACCAACCAACCAACCAGCCAAAATCCCCGACCTTTTTTGTAATTAACATATTCTCTGAAAGTGAAGCTATGTGACAAGCAGGAGGAATCCATCATTTTATTGAAGGACGTATTTGCCAGTGCTAGAAACAGAAGTGGGAAAAAGATCTACCTAAGCTTCATCTCCTTTACCATCCACAGGCCAAGTGATTTGTGGCTCTTGAGTCGAATTTGCTCACATGAGCTTGCGTAGGTAGCCTGCGTTATGTTGATGTGTCGTTGTGTGGCTCGGTACCATTAGTTATCCGAGCTTTATTTTGACCTGGAAACCTTATCCAGGCAGAAACCACCTTTGGGTAAGGGGAAATTTTGTCTGAAACAAGAATTGGAGGATGAATCAATATTCTTTGCTCAGCCAGTGTCAGAAACCCTCCGGCCTCTGAACCTACTGACACAAATGGTTTTATTTAAAATTACTAATTTTTGAGAAAGCTCCTGAATGTTATCTTAACAGCCTAACGCACCTTGAATTGGTTTGAAGGTAAAACGTGGTTGCCCGATGTGCCTAAAAATTACTGCCTTAAATAAATTTTGGAGCTTGAGACAATTGGTTTTAAAATATTATTTTCTGGTTTTCTATCTATATAATTTCACAACAAAGCTAAATAATAATATAACAATAGCAAAAACAATAACACCAGAATTTATTTGCTGAATTTAACATTGTAAAATTGCTTTTTTGCTTGGTTTTCTCTGGCACTAAGGGACTGCTCTCATTTTACACCCAGGCAATCCCATTGATTTCAAATACAATCTAAAGGGGTTGTCTGCTTATAATAGAGGGCAGAATTTGACTTTCATTGCTGGGTGCAAATGACGGCAGAATTTAACTTTCAGGTTTCAGTCCTGCAGGAAAACCCCTAAGCACAACTCTGTTCGTTAAAAAACTTAGCCTTGGTTTAACCTTAAATAATATTCCTCTGCTTGTCTGTATGTTTAGCAGGACACTTAGGCATGAGCCTATATTTCATTAACGTTGGTGCACCTAAGGACTTTGGTGCAGGACACGTGCTCAACTTCATGAACACAGACAGTTTTGCTAACGTCAAAGGCATGAACTGTGAGGTGGGTGCTTGANAAAAAAATATTATGGAAGGGGTCACTGGGCATTGGAACAGGCCGCCCAGGGAGGGGTTGAGCCACCTTCCTGGAGGTGTCTAAGGGACAGATGGACGATGTGCTAAGGGTCATGGTTTAGTGATTGACGGGAATGGTTGGACTTGATGATCCGGTGGGTCTCTTCTGACTTGGTTAGTCTATCATTCTATGATTCTATGACTTGAGCGTGGTGGGACCTCCTGCCACCATGCTCATTCAGTGCTTGATGGGTCTGACTTGTGCTGCTTTCTGTTTCCATGCATTTCTGGCTCGCTCTTCTAGGGTTCCAGCTTCTGAAAATCCAGTTACTGCTGCTTTAGTGACTGCTGTGAATTCAGGTGGTGTTTGGTTGTGCTTGCTTTAAATTTTTGTGTGTTATTTTCCCTGCTGTGACTGTGCTTTGTAAAAACAAAGCACAAGATCTAGTAGTGTTTCTAAATTCTAATGGAAGTACATAATTCTGGTGTACCAGTCTTCATAGGTCATTTGTTGAAAGCGGCGAATGGCTCTAAATATGCATGTGATCTTGCGAGCCTGTTTCTCAGGTCTGTGGTTGTTCTCCCGCGGACTCCTGACAAGGTGAGGGATCACCACTCTGCTTTACATGCGAATATCAGCGTAATACCTTGTGAACAAAACAACTGGAATAGAGCATTCAGGCGCTTGGCTAATTGGAGGCTCATTAAAAAATACGGAGATTTTTTTTTTCTTAAATTGCCCTGAAGTAAAAGAAAGGAAGGAGTAAAAAAAAAAAATCTCCAGAAGACAGCAGAGATATTACTGACCAATGATTCCAGTGGAGATATAGGTGTGCTTTGTTTGGTTGATGCCGTGTAAAACAAGGTGTGGTAGTGAATGTGTCAGGACAGGAGTGAGACAATTCTCAGACATGAGAGGTCCAGGAGGCTATTTCATGTAGCGATGGCTTCCTAAAATTCCACTTAGTGTCTCCTCAGGTTTGCAAATGAAACACTCTTTTTTTCTTGTTTTCTTTTTTTTTTTTGTGAGAAAAGGAAGCAAATCCCCAACGTGCTTATTGGAAAAGGGGTGTGAAGCTGTCAGCAGCACATGGGGTTTACATGAGGTTCAATAAAACTGTAAAGTTGGTGGTCTCATGTGGAGAGTCACTTGAGGTTGGGTCTTGAAAGAAGAGATAGACTGTGCGCTAAGGATGAGTCTTAGCATTTCTGTTTCCAA
>WAAB01015117.1:20308-40308 GCA_013389865.1 Piaya cayana | reverse complement strand
CCAGGGTCCAGTGTATTTCTGGCCTTGGTGATGTCTCTGTCTGCTGTCTCTACCAAGTGTTTGCTTCCCTGTTTGTTTGTTCGGGGGTTTCTTTGCTCCTTCATCCCTGCTGTTGTGTACGTGAAACAGTGCTGAGTGATGGAAAACGTGAGACAAAAAGAAAAAAATAAAAAAAAACAATCCCAGAATTCTTGCCAATGACCTGGCCACCACCGTCAGGGAATTCTGACTTATCAGGATTTTCATGCAGCATTTTGCTGGGAGTGCTATAAGGATTGTGTTTGCTGTTTATACTCCAAGCTGAAACTTTCTCTCGCAAACCTGTTTGTGTGAGAAGGGCTGGCAAATTCGACGCGTTTTGCAGTGATTCCCAGCTCCAATCAGAGCCCCAAGATGTATTCTGGGATGGCAAAATCACAAAACCGTAAGCAAGCACTAAAAAGGGCGGGCAGGAAGATAATTCAGCAGGAAAATAGGGAGTTGAACAGGAAAGCCTATTGAATAAGTTATTTGTAATAAACCCTTTTTTTTAGTTAGAAACTATGAGGGTTTGCCTTGTTCTTTCAAAGTGAATGGAAAGTTACTGTTTACAGCAACTGGGGTATTTGCCTTCTGTACCCGCGTTCTTGCCTTTTAATCACCCAACTTTTGTTTTGTGCTTCACTACTAGTTAGTGATGCAAATGGAGGCTGAAATCCATGTGCCTGCTGAAGTCACTTCTCTAGGAGCCCCAGGCACCCTGGGCCTACAGTCTTTGTCATCCTGATCTCGGGTGCTCTCAATAATGCAGCAAGGCTTTGCTCCACCAAAGCGTCACCTGTCGAGGTGAGTCGTGCCATCCCCTATCTGAAGTGACAGCCGTCTTTGAGTACCAGCATCTTAACTGACTTCTCTTTCATCATCCATGTTAGAGAAATAACATTTTCGACAAGGTGTTGGGTTCCCCCCCCCCTTTTCTTTATTCTTCCTCCAGCCCCCCTTCGCCCCTTACTTAGAGCACCTGATCAAAAAATTATTTCTGACAAAGATTTCCTGCTCCAAATTAAATGAGCTCGAGGAGATGGAACATTTTTGCGCGGAAAGAAAGTGAAACGTTGATGTTGGAAGTTAATGAATCTAGTAGCACAGAGAACATTATTGAGACTGGATAATATGATCTAACAGCTTTCTCTCTTCTTATCCTCCCTGTAAAGAATGTATGGAAGTCAGTTATGTGGCATGATTCTAACATCTGTCCTACCCCATAATGGTAATTTGTATAAGTAATGGAAACAGGTTAAATACTTCCATTCTAATGTTGCCAGCAGGGATGAAAATGAACATTTCAATGAAATAATCTCGACAGAGCAGGGAGAGGAGGGGTGGATGGACTGATTCATCTCCAGCTCTCTTTGGTGATGTGAACACTAATGAGAATGCTTGAATATATAGTTTATCAGATAGAAGGGGAAGAGCAAGTAAATTTCGCAGATTAGAATCACTATGAAAATATACCCGCGTGCAAGCTGTTTCGTTCTCCAATTGCTGGCGTTGGCTAATAATTTGCAGCGTTCATTTTGAGGGGATAGGGGAGAGAAGAGAAGGAGGTGAAGAATCTTTTTTGTTGATTTTTAATGGGATGCCTTTAAGGGTTATCACTCAACCTGCTAGAAGCACGGAGGTTGTTCTTGCTACAGTACCTTAGCTACTTTTCAGACTCATTGTGTTAGAATTAAAGGGTGGGCAGTTCCAGTAGTTTGCCCCCTATATTGGCTGCAATTAGAAATGAGAGACAAACGGCTTTAGCAAGGTTATTTGGTTGGCTGGTAGTCTGTGTTGCCTTTGTTGTAACTAACCCCTATTTTTCTCCTGTAGTGACATTGCAATGCAGACGTACAGAGAGCTTCATAGCATCTGTGCCAGAATTTTGGATGAACATTTGTATATATTAATATAGGAAATGCACAGATCTTCCAGGAGGCATGTTAACCTCTGTCAATGTGAGATTTTGTAAAACTCTTATGACTCTTTCTTCTGGAAACCTATCTGTAAATGGTTTAATTTTATTTTTTTTTCTCTCTAATTTTTCTGTAATGAGGGAGATGTGTGGCTATAGACTGTCTTTTCTATCTGTACTTTTTGCCTAAGATGTGAAATGTGTTCTCGTGTGCAGCAGAAGTCACTCCCAGCCTAGAGTGCAGTTTGTGCAAGGTGACAGTGTGGGCTGTGAAAACTTCTCCAGCTGCTGTCTCCTGTTGGCTGGGTAAATATGAGAAGCTGTGGAAATAACATCTGTTGAAGAACGATGACCGTTCACATTGTACCACTATTGTTTAGTCCGAGAGTAGGCCCTGATTCTGTAATGAATTTTAGACCTAAACCCATTCCTATTTATTGAAAGTCTGAAATATGTATTTCAGTGAAAATTATTTCAAGTATTCAATTGCTTTACTGAATTGGGGCCTTCAATACTTAGGTGTTTCTTCTGAATAAATGTATTTATTGGGAGGATTTAAAACCGGGTCTTTGAAGACTTTACTGCATTTAATTTTGCAGCCTGTTCAAACCAAATGCAATCGTTACTTTTTGTCCTTTTCAGAATAACGTGTTCAATGCTGAATCCCTTTTTTGAATGGAAAAGAATAGCTCTGTAGAGAGAGACTCCTTCAAAAGCGCTGGTCCGAGGTTACGGGAAGGTTTTATGTGAGAATATTTGTATTTTTAGCCACATCCTTACATTTTGGATCTCTTGCCTGCCTTTTTGAACAATGGATGTGTATTTATAGTGTAAACAGTCTCACTAAGCAAACACAATGTGCTGTGTTACTCACATGTGCAATATATAGCGTCTCGTGTCCACTTAGATTAGAATGCACAGCTTTAAACACTGCTCAAAGATGACAGTATATCTCTGTGAAGCATTGGCATCCAGAAGGCTCATTTAACAGGGAAAACATTAGCAAGCCTTAAGAAGAAGAAACACAAACTGCTCCCCCTAATTTTTAGTTGTCTGGGGTTTGAAGATTTTTTTCCTCCCTTTTCCAATGTGTATTTCCCCGAGCCTAGTTCCACACAAATGAGAAAGAAAAGAAAAGCTGACGTTGTGTTCTGCAATTTTTTTTTTTTCCTGCTTTGGATGTAGTTTTTGTTGATGAGGATGGTTGCTTGTACTAGCTCTTGGTATTTCTGTGTGGTTTCAGGACACGTGTAAACCAACAGAGTCAGTGCAGGTGCAGGAGTATCTGGAGAAGATGGATGGATCTTTTTTGGTCACAAAAAGATATGCTGTCTGTCTGTTGAGCTACCTGTTATGATTTAGGGAGAGGATTGGAGCCATTCACATTTTTATTTGGTGTAAAATAATGTTACTTGTTTCTACAAGTAATTATAATAGAGATTTTTTTGCTATGTTTAAAATTCCNCTGCAATTTTTTTTTTTTCCTGCTTTGGATGTAGTTTTTGTTGATGAGGATGGTTGCATATACTGGCTCTTGGTATTTCTGTGTGGTTTCAGGACACGTGTAAACCAACAGAGTCAGTGCAGGTGCAGGAGTATCTGGAGAAGATGGATGGAAGTTTTTTGGTCACAAAAAGATATGCTGTCTGTCTGTTGAGCTACCTGTTATGATTTAGGGAGAGGATTGGAGCAACTCACGTTTTCATTTGATGTAAAATAATGTTATTACAAGTAATCTAATAGAGATATTTTTGCTATGTTAAAAATTCTGAAGCTTACTTATTTGCCAGATTTCTGTGGGAATTTTAGTAAAACATCCGTATTTTCAGAAACTAACAGCCTTCGTTTTGTATACTTCTGAATTATCTCTGACAGAAACCCTTTCAGTCAGAGAATTGCAGTGGCCTTGCAAAATACCATATGTTGAGCGTGCTGCTCTTCGTCTTATAAACATTAGTAGCCTTGAATGAAAAGGTATTATATGTATCCTATGGTTACTAAAGGAGTTTAATAAAAATTTGATTGTCGTGATAGAAATTAAGCATTTCAGATAGATTGCTCTCTTTTTTTTAAGAAGCATAATTTCTTTGTGTTGTTTCAGATAACTGTACAAACATGTAGATGTGCATATCGTGTAAATTCAATTTTTTTTCAGAATCTGGCTTAAATTCTTAAATCGTGAAATCAGAGTCCTGGCCAATTGTGCATTCTTCTCTCTTATATTGCAGTATATATTGGTAAGAGAGTGAACTCAACTGTGTAGTAGTCTGAGCAGAACCTAAGACTGGGAAAGGAAGTTGAAGATGGATATTTCAGCCTAACACTCAGTTTCTTTGCTTTGACAGTTTAACAGTGACCTTTCATGTAGTTTTAACATTTCTTGTGTGGTTTGGCTCCTTTTACTTTTATGGTATGGCGCAAAAGTATGAGAATAAAGAAAATATGCTGTCGTAAATAACTAAAGGAAAATAAAAGACAGGATATTGGCTCAGCTAGATTTTCTACTTAAGATATTTAGATGTTTACATATAGCAATTATAGGAATATGAATTTATGCAATTTAGAATTAAGTAAAAATATGTAGGCAGGTGTTTCAAATGGATCTTTACAAAATGCTGTATTGGCTGTAGCAACACTCAGCATCTCATAGCAGTTTCTTACATCTATCTGTTTAAAATATTGAGATGCGAAAATTAGAGAAAACTGGCATAGTTCCACTGAGGTTAGGAAGAAGAGAGCTGTTCATAAAAACACAGAATGTGATGCCCCTCAGTTTTAGCTTCTGCTTGGTGATTTTCTGCTGATCATTGCTGAATTCTGAATTTCTAAAAAATAAAAATGCTAGATGGTAGCTGTCCATTTTTATGCATAGTTTATTTTTTGTTTAAAACTAATTTCAGAATCATAAACCATAGTATTCAATAGATGTTTTTTATTGTTGTGAAACTTAAAACAGTCTTGTCTTTTGCTGCTAGAAATGAGTGAAAATAGATGTGTTTAATGAGAGAGCCAAGAGATCTTAGCCAGTAGCTGCAGGAGTGAGTCAGTTTACATAGCTACAATTCACAACTGCAGTGGTACTATCATGCTCAAATACCTGCAGAGTGTTTCAACAGCAGCATCACTGCAACACTGGGAAGCTGACTGATTTCTGAGTTCTTGTACTATTTCTGTATTTTATTCTTCATTTTATAGACAAAATGCATTTTTAATTGTGGGGTTTTTTTCTGTTTTCCTGCCAACTTCCTGCCTTTGGCTCCAGGATGATTTCTGCAGTGATTTCGATTGTGCTTGGTACTCCCCAGCCCTTTAAAATACGTTAGAAAACACGAGAGATTGATGCAGTCTGTAAGGAATTGGACCTGCTTAGCACATTTTTAAAAACTAAACAAATCAAATTCCATTCTGGAAAAAAAAGTGGCTTTTAGAGGACAGATGAAAGATGCAGTGGGCATCAGCGCTACCGTGGTACTACATGGGCCCCACTTCTACTTGATCATAAAAGATCAAACTAAAGCAGTTAGGGGCTGCATTATGACACCTTCCCTGGAGGGGTTTAAGGGACTGGTGGATGAGGTGCTAAGGGACATGGTTTAGTGTTTGATAGGAATGGTTGGACTCGAAGATCGAGTGGGTCTCTTCCAACCTGGTGATTCTATGATTCTATGACTGAATTGCAAATGTGAATACAGAATCCAGTTTTGGCTGTAATACTGTTACTTTTGTAAAATAAAAAAGCTGTGTTTCAAAAAGTGATTCTGTTACAGTGAGAGCAGATTCTTTATCAAAAGAGAAGTTTCAGCATATATTAGCAACTGTGTACAAAACCATCAAGGTGTACTTATACTTTCCTCCCAGCTGAAGAAGACCTCAGCTTAGTTAACATGATAATACGTATTTTCTACATATCACACGGGAACAGAAGTGCCTCTTTTTTCTGCCTTTCTTTCAGTATTGTACCATGGAAGGACAGCTACATTTCAGCATCACCTGCTGTACAGTTCACCTGACAAGGAGGCATTTTTTTTTATTCGATCACTGAAAATTCTTCACAATTGTTTTTTTTTTCTATCTTGACATGCTTATAAATGATCTACGTTCCATTATCATTGCGATTTTTTTTTTTAAGTTTCTCTTACAAAACTGGAGGGAAATGCGTACAAGTATATTTTCTGGTTTGCAATGAAAGTGTACATTTATCACTTAGGTACATGGAAGCCACTTCTGTGAATTGGGCCCTTGGAGTAAATGTGTTTTGATGTAATGGCCATCTGCTCATGAATATCACATTTGCTAGTTTAAAAAATAGTTGATATAGATAAACACGTAGTTTGCTAAGATTATATAGTTTCACCAGGTGGCAATACAATAGCAAAGTTTTATATTTACCGTAAGCAAATAATCAAGCTGGGCTGGAGGTCTCAAGTTTTTTTTGTTTGTTGCTTTTAAAAATTGATCTCTAACATTTAGTTCCGCGCTGCTGTTTTAAAAATGCTGAAAGCAGGACCCACATCAGATCATAACAGGAGGCCAAGTATATCCTTGCCGCTTCAGAAAACTCTTTTAGTCTTGCTTCTCTTTTCATCTTGTAAAAATGAAAGCTGTTCTGCTGTCAGATGGAACTAGTACAGCCAGGCACCAGGAGACCCTGCAACAGCTGACCTGTCATGCTTGCCCTGTATAGCTCCATTAGAGTCAGGTGTCAGTGACACAGAAATGGCCCTTGAAGCTGTGGCTAAAGCCATTTTTTCCAGAAAAAAAAACAACCCTGATGAGATGGAGCTGGTCAGTCCAGGGGTTCTGAGTGCCTAGGTCTGAGGGGTGCGGGTCAGCGGTTGTGTTGCGCATACGTAGTGCAATAAATGTAGATCAGTGCCAGGCCATTTTTTAAGTTGATAAAACCTGGTTTAGTAGGCTCTTTGTTTCATTTTGGTTTTGATGTTATGGTATCTACTGTGGTCCTGGCACATATTTTACTGCTGAAGTCAAAGTTTATTCTTAGATAGCGCTGATATCAAGCTGCAACCAGGACAGAGTATGTGGATTTATAGGTGGAGCATGTGAGTGATGGTGAGTTTGGTTTCTGGATGTATCTTCAAAATTTGTCTTTATGGCTACTGCTTTTTGTGCAGAAGACAGCAGTGATGTAGGATGTGCGTGTTCAATAACTTTGTCTTGTTTTGCTCCCCTCCTCCCCTCCTGTGTTTTAGCATATGTTCCTGAGGAGGAATTGAAAGCAGCAGAAATAGATGAAGACAGCGTGGAAGATGACGGGCTGTCTCTGGACATCCAGGAGAACGAGTATTTGTGCAATGAAGAAGCAGAGATCAAAGAGGCTCAAAGCTACCAGAACTCCCCAGTTAGCACTGCAACTAATCAGGATGCAGGCTACGGGTCGCCGTTTAGTGAAAACAGCGATCAGTTGGCCCATTTCAAAAGCACTTCCTCTAAAGACGAGAAAGAGGATCCTCAGTGCACAGACAATGTTTCCTATCCACAGGACAGCTTGGCACAAATCAAAGCCGTGTATGCAAATCTGCTTTCAGAGACTTGCTGGTCCAGTTTAGCCTTGGACTTAAAGAAATCCAATCCGGCCACCAGCAACAACGGAATCAGCCAGAATGAAAACACCACCAGTACTGACACCAATGCCAATTCCCAGAGTAGTAATACTACCAGTACCACTAGTACTACTACGACGACCAGTAGTACTAGTAACAGTAATAGTAACAGTGGAGGCTCAGGTTATGACTGGCACCAAGCTGCGTTAGCTAAAACTTTGCAGCAGACCTCATCGTACGGACTTCTCCCAGAGCCCAGTCTTTTCAGCACAGTACAGCTTTACCGGCAAAACAATAAACTTTATGGGTCTGTGTTCACTGGTGCCAGCAAGTTCCGATGCAAAGACTGCAGCGCGGCGTATGACACGCTGGTGGAGCTGACCGTGCACATGAACGAAACTGGACATTACCGTGACGACAACAGAGATAAAGAGGCTGATAAGACCAAGCGGTGGTCAAAGCCTAGAAAAAGATCACTTATGGAAATGGAAGGCAAAGAGGATGCCCAGAAAGTGCTGAAGTGCATGTACTGTGGGCATTCGTTTGAGTCTTTGCAAGACCTCAGTGTCCATATGATAAAAACAAAGCATTACCAGAAAGTGCCTCTGAAGGAGCCAGTACCAGCCATCACTAAATTGGTCCCTTCTACCAAAAAGCGAGCACTTCAGGACTTGGCTTCACCTTGTTCGCCTGAGCCGACAGGGATCGCTGCAGAAGCTTCACTGGGTGAGTCTGCGAAGGATCAGAAAACTGCCAACCCCTATGTGACTCCGAACAATCGCTATGGCTATCAAAATGGTGCTAGCTACACTTGGCAGTTTGAGGCACGCAAAGCCCAAATACTGAAGTGCATGGAATGTGGCAGTTCCCACGACACTTTGCAGCAACTCACTGCTCACATGATGGTCACTGGTCATTTCTTGAAGGTGACCAATTCTGCTTCCAAAAAAGGCAAACAGCTAGTATTGGACCCTGTGGTGGAGGAGAAGATCCAGTCCATACCTCTTCCACCCACCACCCACACGAGGCTACCGGCCTCCAACATTAAAAAGCAACCCGATTCTCCAGCGGGCTCCACAAACTCTGAGGAAAAGAAAGACCTAGAGAAGGAAAAGGCGGTGGTCACTGAAACAGAGAAAAAAATTAAAGAAGAGAATGAGGACTCTGCAGAGAAATTTGAGCCAACAACTTTGTACCAGTACCTCAGAGAGGAGGACTTAGATGATAGCCCTAAAGGCGGAATAGACATTTTGAAATCCCTGGAGAACACAGTGACGACAGCTATCAGCAAAGCTCAGAATGGAGCTCCTTCCTGGGGGGGATATCCCAGTATTCATGCAGCTTACCAGCTCCCGGGGACGGTCAAACCCCTTCAGCCTGCGGTGCAGAGTGTTCAAATGCAGCCGTCTTACGCCAGCAGTGTAAAATCGCTGTCATCAGAACACAACGCACTCATCCATTCCCCAGGGGATCTCACACCCCCGCCTCACAAGAGCAACGTGTCTGCTATGGAAGAACTGGTGGAGAAAGTCACAGGTAAAATCAGCGTGAAGAAGGAAGAAAAGCCTTTGGAGAAAGAGAAGAGTTCTCCAGTCAAACCTATGTCACCTGCTGCTAAAGAAAACAAGGACTTTCCAAAAGCAGAGGAAACAAATAACAAACAGCAGCAGAAGAAGAGCTCCGAGGCAGAAGTTCAGAAGGTCAAAAAGGATAGTCCAGCAGAAGCACATACGCCAAATGGTACGGAGCCGCTTAAAACAAAGGTTGCAAATGGCTGTAACAATTTAGGAATCATCACAGATCATTCACCTGAGCCATCCTTCATTAATCCCTTGAGCGCTTTACAGTCCATTATGAATACCCACTTAGGGAAAATTTCTAAGCCAGTAAGCCCCTCTCTGGACCCTTTGGCCATGCTGTACAAAATTAGCAACAGCATGTTGGACAAACCCATTTACCCAGCCACACCGGTCAAGCAGGCTGATGCTATTGATCGGTATTACTATGAGAACAGCGATCAACCCATCGATTTAACTAAGTCAAAAACCAAACCTCTTGTTTCCAGCGTGGCTGACTCTGCCTCATCCCCGCTAAGGGAGAGCGCCCTGCTGGATATTTCTGATATGGTGAAGAACCTTACAGGGCGTTTGACACCCAAGTCGTCGACTCCGTCTACTGTGTCGGAGAAGTCTGATGCTGACGGGAGCAGTTTTGAGGAAGCTCTGGACGAACTGTCACCAGTACACAAGAGGAAGGGCAGACAGTCCAACTGGAACCCTCAGCATCTCCTCATCCTTCAAGCCCAGTTCGCTTCCAGCTTGAGGGAGACCCCAGAAGGCAAATACATTATGTCGGACCTAGGTCCGCAGGAGCGGGTACACATCTCTAAGTTTACTGGTCTTTCCATGACCACAATTAGCCACTGGCTGGCCAATGTGAAGTATCAGTTAAGGAGGACAGGTGGAACTAAATTTTTAAAGAACTTGGACACAGGGCATCCTGTTTTCTTTTGCAATGATTGTGCCTCTCAGTTCAGGACTGCTTCTACGTACATAAGTCACTTAGAGACACACCTCGGGTTTAGTTTGAAGGATCTGTCAAAGTTGCCGCTTAATCAGATTCAAGAACAGCAGAATGTTTCAAAAGTCCTCGCCAACAAGACTTTGGGCTCGCTTGGAATTGCCGAGGAGGACTTAGGCTCCACATTCCAGTGTAAGCTCTGTAACCGAACTTTTGCAAGCAAGCATGCAGTCAAACTGCACCTTAGTAAAACACATGGCAAGTCCCCAGAGGACCATCTGATCTATGTAACTGAGTTAGAAAAACAATAGCGTCCAGGTAAGCAGCCAGGTATGCAAGTGACCACGGGAACATTGCACTAAACTTCTTCATAGTACTGCACTAGGCCTGACCTGAGCCTCTGAAATCAGTCTTACTTTTGTTGCTGAACTGCCTATCTGGACCTTGGTTTTTCTTACACTTATTTTGTAGTTATATTTATATGCTCTTTGTCTGATCTGTGCATGGTTATTTTTTTTGTTTCTGTTTTTATTTTTTTGTGCGTCAAGAGTCTGACCTTTATTTTCAACATCTGTCCTTGATGTTAAGCTATCTTTTGTAGAATATAGTGGGAGACACTATTGAGAGACATTAATTTAGCCGTAAAGAAAGACACAAAGAACAATGATAAAGAGACATCCTAAAATTGCAAAGTTGCCATGACAATAAAGGTCACAGAACCTGGTAGTGTCAAGTTTTAACCCTCTGAGAACTGTAATAGCATTTCTGTGCCTTTCCCAGTGACTAAATAAGTAAATAAGGAAAAACAAAACAAACATAAGGCCTAAAGGCATTTCATTCAAATAAAAGCTGTGTCAGAATTAGAACTTTTTTTTTTTTTTTTTTAAATGAATGAGCTTCTTTTTTTTTTTTTTTTTTTCCTGTGTAAAATACTGCAGTTTATAGTTATTTACAAATGTTAAGCTTTGGTACAAGCTGACCTTTCTATAGTGTGCTGCATTGGTAAATGAAAACAAAACAAAAAAAAAATGGGGCAAATGTTGGATTCCGTTCCTTGTAAATTGCCAGCATCAGCTTAAGAGAATACATGTTACATATCGTACCATTTTAAACTGTTCAAATTTCTTTGTACCTTCTGGCTGTATGCTTTCTCTTTTAACTTTTTATATTGTCATTTTATATTCGATTTCTGTGTATATAATGTAAAACCACACTTTTTTGAATAAAATTTAGTTCCTGCAGCTCGATATAAATAGAGAAATTTTACTGGCACCTGCGTCTTTCCCAGATGCATGTACTGAAAGGAACTATCTGACAAAAAAAATAAATAAATAAAAATAAAGCAAGCAATGCACTATGAATTATACATTTTGATGTTTTATCATTAATATTGTACAGTACATTTTGGTTCACACAATTAAATCCACTGTTTTCTCAAGTGTAAAATAAACCCACATGCAGTTCTTGATTTACATACATTGTCATGTCGTCATTACATTGCCTTTGAGGTGTTATTCCAGCAATAAGAGGCATCGTTTATACAATCAACCGCCAGAAATCTATTCAAAATCATCTCTCGTGATCTGTACGCTGACGTGCTTCATTCGAAGCTGTAATACTAATAACCTCTTAAAAGAGATTTGCGCTAGGTGCACGCTGCGAAAGGTACAAAATCAGCGGGGCGCCATCAATTAGCAACGGGCATCCTGCTCATCGCTGAAGTACGAGAAGGGCTGCAAAGGTTTTTGGCCGAGATAATTTTCCCGTGCTGTATGAGCGCGCCTGTAGTCATTTTCTGGGTGGATTCAAGGACCTCCCTTGCTTCTCGAGCAAAACACCTTTTGATTTCACCAGTTGCATAGTGAGGGGCTGTGGCTTCTGCCCCCGTAGTCTGCTGGATGCTGCAATACTTGACTCTCTGGCAGCAATGAAGACCTCTGAGGCTTTGACACCAGTTTTTACTTACAGTACAAGGAGGCAGACCCGTGTTTCTCTGTACTTTTTAAATATTGCATTTTGAGGTAAGCTGAGTGCTATCATATCAGGTGTTTCCCTTAATCTTTATTTCTGTTCTGTTGAATGCAGATGTCATTTAGTCTGTAAAAGAGAGCTGTCAGAGCCTTCACTACTCTATCTCCCGAGTGCTTTGACAGTTACAGTGTATGAAAGCCTGGGATCTGCTATCCATTACACTTTTTGGAGGGGCTATTAAATATGAGGACCTAGAGGGGTTTGCTTTCACATGCTATTAGCGATACCATTGTGTTATATATACTTCTGTGTACGTATGTATATTTCTGCTCCTCCTCGGTTCTTCTGACATGACAAAGAATGCAAGACCTCTGCTTCCAAATGCAGCACGTTTCTACATTTAATCTTTTCTTTAGTTACAGTCCCAGAAATATCCGTGCATTGTTCTGCTTTCTGCCAGAGCCTGGCACGTCCAGGTCAGTTTGATTTACATACTATTTCTAAGAAATGCAGGGAAGTGCCGAGAGTTTTTTTTATTTAAAAATGTGCCTTACTTTCTTCGCTGCTACCTACCTATGTCCTTCAGGGGATCTAACCATTTAGATGTTTCAGTTCAATTACTGGATGATTATGTACTTCGGGCCCAAGGGGTGGTGAGGAAGAATAACACTCAGACCTACGGCTGTAATACAGAGCCTTTAAATAATAACCCTTTGAAGTTTTGTGTACTTTACCACGGGCCTGCAAACATGTGATTATAGAATTTGCTGTATTACACTGCAGCGGTGGGTGAAAAGGTTGAAAGGGAGAAATAATAGCTCTAAAGTGGATTTGAATCTAATGTAAATCCATTAAAACTCATTTTGAAACGTGGCATGTAAAGTGAGTTCTCAACACCAGGTGACTCCCTCGAGGGGTGTTTATGACATTGCTAAATCCGTTCAG
This sequence comes from Piaya cayana, assembly GCA_013389865.1. NCBI lineage: Eukaryota > Metazoa > Chordata > Aves > Cuculiformes > Coccyzidae > Piaya > Piaya cayana. The sequence continues at coordinate 27,375 of WAAB01015117.1, read as the reverse complement.
TTCTGATAGCTTCAGAATTGGACAATCACTCATCATCTGTGCCAGTGTCTGAAGAAAGTCCATTTAGAATAAACTAGCAGCTTTACCAGGCGACTATGCTGATGTAACACTTTTTAAGACTGAAATATGAAGTAGATGAAAATTTGAGGGTGCCAATGTTTCACTTGCTTAAAAAAGTGAAGCACGATGACAGTATGAGCTTTATATTCTTTGGATTTTTACCACTTTTGTTTGAGTATTGTATTTCTGAAACATTTCCCTTTTTAAAGAAATTGCACAGGGTTTAAAAACAAATTGCTCTTTCCCTAGCAATTGCTTTGCAGGTTTATTTCTTCTTTATTTCAATAAGGTTTCAACAAAGGTAAGTTCGTACTATTTTATTAGTAGCATCTAAAGCTACTATGTGGGAGAGACCAAATAGCCTTTTAGGACTGGCCTAGAAGAAAAGAGATGCAAGAGGCTTAAAATCCATAGTGATGTCTGTAAGCTTATATACCTATATTGTGATGTATTCAAAATGAATTGTATTTAATTCTTCTCACAGATATATAAAGCTGCATTTTTTTTCAGCAGTACATCGCTGGTGTTTACATGTTTGAATGTGTCTGTTCTCAGAGGGGAAGATCTTGGTCTATCTGTTTCCCAGGTTGGATTTCTGCTTCTGTGCACTTTTAAGTCTTGCTGTTGATGCAAACCACTGGAAATATGAGAGATCCATGTATTGATGACATTAGTCTTGAATGAAATGATTTTTTTCCCTTTTTTAATAGCATTTGGTGGGATATTCGCTAATGTCTTCTGCAACATAACCTTGTTACAAGTTTCTCTGGGTTGTTACGCAGGTAATAATGACACTAAACATAATCTGTCCTTAGCACGGATGCCACAAAAATGCAGTTGCAGTAAAGTAAAAAGGCATAAAAATATACACATTATCTTGCATTAGACTAATCAAGGCATCTGCATCAGCTTCTGCTTGCAGTTTCCAAAGCCGTCTCAAATTTGACTGTGCGATATTCTTTAAATAATATGGCAGGGGTCCTGGTTAGGAAACCTCCAAGGAGAAGCCAGTTCCCATGTGGAGTGTTCTCGCAGCTCTGTAGGTGTCGGTCTCCTGGCTGATGCAGTATTGAGTTACTCTCCCAGCATGAAAGTAGCGGGAAGTGGGATTTCACCATCTGTTCACTGAAATGTAAAGCAGGGTCCTTTTCTGTTCGTGTGTATCAAAATAGAATGCTAACCCCAATTTACTGACCAGATATTAATCTAGATAATACGATTCTTCCAAATTTTTGTTTCTCCTGCAGTTCTGATTGAATTTCTTCTCATAATGCTTCTTGTGGCTCTGCAGACTTGCTCTTCATCAGTGTGTGTTGTCATCTTACAGGTAGGTGGAGTGGACACATTTGGGGATGAAAGGTGCTGTTCTAATTAAAAGGTGATGTCATAGCTAGGTGAAAGTATTGATACTTAAAACTGGGTGCATTGTAAAGAAGGAGAATGCTTTACAAGTCTATTTAGATGATGCAGGTTATTCGAGGTTAGTGTAATTTATGAAACATGATTCTTTGTCCAGCTGTCTTCATCAGCTTTGGGGTTTTTTGACTAGTGATACAGCAAAACTGATTTTAGAATAGTTTAGCACATCAAGAGATCAGAACCGCGAACACTGATGCATGGCTAATGGACCTGCTTATTTCCAGAAAACCAGTACTAGAATGGGTGATAATGATAAAAGCTATAGACCTTCCCACTGAGAATGAGAAGTTCCAGTTAATCAGTTGTGAAGATCACTTTTTTTTTTTAACACTCTTCAGTCTTGCCTAGTGACCTGCTGAATCAGAGTTAGCACAGTCAAAATATGTCTAATAAGTTTTCAACCTAATTACTATGTTTTTACCTCTTTTTTTATCTTTCCTGTAAAAAATGTGAAATTTAAATTTGATTAGCTATGGCTAGGCTGTCAGGACTTTTATTGTTTTTATTTCCAAGTGAACTTATTAATGTAAAAAATGTGGAGGAGGTTGAACTGCTAAAATTATTTGCTCTTTTTTAAAGAAGCATTTCTCAAACTGAAATTGTTCAGGGGACAATGGGCTGACCATCAGTAGAGCGTAATTCTGGACAAATTTAATATAGTGACAGTGCCCGGTACTTCTGTCCAGAGTGGTTGTGTCAGCATTGTCTGAAGATGGAGGTTAAAGCCTGACAGGTTCCTGACCAGGCTTGTCAGATTTAGGACACCTGCAGCTAAACGCCACGTGGTCACTTGAGGAAGGAGGGTTGGAGTCTGGTTGTCTGCAACCCATCTGCTCCTGTAGTTGTCCGGAGCCGATTCATTTGCTCGGAGCAGCATACATTATGAAATCTTAAGGGCTGATGGGTTCCATTAGGCAAATACAGGCCAGCCTTCAAGGCCGTGCAGGTGAAAGTCATCTCTCTTGCTACACACGACGTCTTGTCAAAGCCGCCTTCTTACAGTGTGTACAAACCGCAGGTTGTATTACAGCTTGTCTGTGAGGCATTAATGTGGGTTGGTACCCATACCTTCTACCCAAAGGATGACACACATGATCGTGAGAAACCAGACAGCGCTTGTGTGCTTCTGCTCTACTGGCCTCCAAGAATACCAGGGATGTCGGAAGGGAAAAGTTGGATAACTCTTCCTCACCATGACAGAGCAGCATTGACAGCTTCTGTCTTGCCTCTGTTCACTTTCACAATATGAATACGACTGCTGAGCACAATCTATGGATTCCTTGGAGATGTTAAAGGCACGGGTGGATGAGGTGCTAAGGGGCATGGTTTAGTGTTTGATAGGAATGATTGGACTCAATGATCCGGTGGGTCTCTTCCAACCTGGTTATTCTATGATTCTATGATTCTACGTGAGGAATCCAGAAAGCAGCATGCTGGAGATGGTGTATTCAGAAGTAGTACCCGAAGCTCCCGATCAGCAGGTAGAGATTTAGCCGATAGAGTGTGTTTTCAGACATAGTTCCTTACTCCCCAGGTATTTTTATAATCAGAATAAGTTGTGAAGTTCAGTCCGATATAATCTGGAAGATCCAATAACTAGGAGGAAGCAATTTCGTTCAAATAAATTCCACTAGTAGGCTGGTGCATGCTAAATCAGTTTGGCAAACTGTATTTACCTGCCAGCTGGCACTTCAGTTTACTTATACTGTGCTGTGTATCACCGTGCTGAGTCCCTTCACCGCTTGATATTCCTTTCAGAGGAGTTTGGATGCTCCAGACTTCATAGTGCTGAGCTCAAATATTGGTCCTGCCGAATTACTTGAAGTCATGAGGTTTTGTATTTTTGTCTGGCAGGATGCATTGCTGTATCTTAGAAATGACCATCGCCTTCCTATGTGGATAGACAGACTGGGTCATAGAATCATAGAATCACCAGGTTGGAAGAGACCCACCAGATCATCAAGTCCAACCATTCCTATCAAACATTAAACCATGTCCCTTAGCTCCTCGTCCACCTGTCTCTTAAACCCCTTGAGGGAAGGTGACTCAACCCCCTCCCTGGGCAGCCTCTGCCAGTGCCCAATGACCCTTTCCGTGATGGTTTAACCTGAGCAATTCTGAGTAGCACCGTTCTGTAAAAGCTAACCTTCTTCAAGCCCTGGTTAGGCTTAGTTTATTGCTGCTCTGTTTCAACATGTAACATCTTATTTGTTGTCATGGAAGCACTGCTACAGGCTGAGTGTCAAGAACATCCTCTCTCCTCTTCCCTGTCTCCAGCACAGAAAGGAGAACTGGCTCAGAGGCCCTGCAAGTCACCGTCATTCTGCAAGGAGTCGGAGAGCGGAGTGGGAAGGAAAGAAAAGTGATGGCAGGGGATTTTGATCTTGATAAAGGGGTGCAAAGTTTTATGTTTTCAGGTGACCTCTTCACTTCAGCTTAGCCCTCTGTTCCTGTCAATACAAGAAGTGACACTTGAAAACGCTGCCCTTTGGCTTCAGGGTCTTTGCCTTCTTATTGCTTAGTACTAATAAATGGGGAAAAGCTGTGTAGTAGATCAGTTCTGTTCATCCCATGTTCCCAGGGAAAGCTAGACCCGTTGTAGGCTGTGAGATTCATTAATGGCTTTTCTCACTCGTTTAAGTCACTCCCTAAGCTTTTTAATTCTGGACTTCTTTTCAATTTAGGCTAAAGTACTTTGGAAGCAATTTAAGCCAATCTGGAAAAAAGCCACTTTTATTCTGTAATGAGAAAAAACCACCCAGGCCTCCTGTGGCAGGGAAATTTCCTAATGCTACCAGTGTAAATATAATGGTTTAACTGGAAAATTCTCGCAGTAAAGAAGCTTTACGTTTATTAATGTGCAAGTGCTGTCTCCACAAAACACTGCGGGCTCAGACACTGCCCACAATTGGTATATTACTTGGCAATCCAAGGTCAAACACACTCAGCATGTTTGCAATGGGCACGCTGTATTAATAATTATATATAGTAGTATCTGAGTGTGTAGCATGATGATAAAATGTGGTTCAAGGATGCACTGTCTAGCACATTTCTTTTCTCAGTCATGTGTATCTTTATGTTCAAGGGAGAGTTGTATTCTTAGCTGCCTCTAAAGTGCTTTCTTGCTGAAGTTTGTAGCATTTAGTATTAACTGTCTCTACTATTTCTCATCGCTGCTTTCTGCGGCGGGATAATGTGAAAGATTAGATAGCTTTGCTCTAAAAAAGGCAGCAGGTCTAGACTTAACATTGCATAGGGATCCTCCGCCTGAGTTTTGGGGGTTGGTGAGTGTCACATTTCACATTTTTTAACTCTGCTTTGACAACTGGGAATCTGGAAAAGTATGAAGAAGAAATAGGACCGAGGAACGACTAAGAACAGTCTAATGATCAGCAGCCATCAAAAGTGTAAGAGCAGCAAAAAAAAGGAATTGCAACTTGGAGATCCACTGTGAGAAAGTAGTGATAGGAGAATAATTGTTATTAGTAAGAACAAACTGCAGGGATTTTGAAAGCTTGGACTAAGAGGGGTGAAAAAAAGGAAGTCTGGAAGGACTTTTTGCCTGTTAGGAAACAAAAGGGGATCCATATGGGTAAAGCTCAAAGGGGCTCTGTGCTGGGAGATAGGAGTGTGCCTGAGTGATGTTTGGAAACCTCTCTGACCTCTCGTGGAAAACATGGAATGAGGCTGAGTTTGTCTGGAAGGAAACGAGGTTTTGTACTGGACAGCTGAAGTATCCAATGTAAAGGCTTCGTCGGTTCAAAAGCTGGAGAGTCAGGGAGAAGAAGGAGAGATAAGGAAGGAAGCCTGAGTAAAGAGTTTGAATGAAATGTGATGGTGAGTGCTCTTTCCCTGGTGTTGCATAAGACAAGGAGGAGTGGAGAGGATTGAAGAGGAAAGCTTTGCATGGGGGAAAAGTAATGGTTGTTTTCTTGCTGCTGGTGGTTTTCCCCACTTCTAAGAGAAGTAACTACATCAAATTTGTATTGCAGTAGCAATCCAGGTCCAGGGCCCTGAGTGTGCTGGTTGCTGTAGAAGACACCGTTTAACAGCAGTTCCCATCTCATTTAAGGCGAGAAATAACAAGTGGGTGTAAACGCCACCAGAAACAGAGGAGAAGGTGGTACAACTTCATGGGCTACCCATGTACGTAAACTGAGCGCTGCTGAGTCATTTAAGTTTTAAAGGGATTATAATACATGTGTCGCAGTCTCTACTGGCCATCCACACCTAGCTGCTCTCAGTTGGTAACTTCACTATTGATATCTGGGCATCATTTTAAGTGAGCACTTAAGGTTGAGTATCAAGGGAAGGTATTTATAGTTTCAGCAGAGTGGGTTGATAGCTATTCCAGCCCCAGATGGGAATTGGGTTACATGACAGATCAGGCTGCCTTCCAATTTTATCCAATGCTAGCGATAAGGGGAGGGGGAGAGGGAGGACAGCTGCAACCATATAGTCCTTCTAGGGTTAAAGATCCTAATGCTTTACAGAGAATGTCTAAAGGAAAATTTCTTTCTGAAATAATTTATGGAAATGCCGTGCTCCCTTTGAAGGTTCCATGTCACTGCATGGCACTACGCAATGTTCTCTTTCTTCACCTGTCAGGCAAGGACCACCTCGAAGAGTCTCACTGCTGATTACTAGTTAATTGTCATTAATAAGTGACAACTGACATTATGGGGGCTTAATGCAGAGAGAACAGAAAAGAGCCACAGATATTCTAATGAGCTGACTCCTACGTGCCCTCTATTGTTGTCGAAAATGAGGAGCTGTCGTCATTGTTCAGGAGATGGGCTTCAATTGCTCTGGAAAAATATTCTCTTTTAATTTCTTTATGCATAGATAATTCCTGGTGCACTCTCTCTCCCTCTCTCCGTCTGTCTCTCTTGCTCTTTCTTTTTTTTCTCATACACACACAGAGACACACACCCCTTTCTATGAACACAGTGAAAACTTCCACTGATGATATACAGTACATATTAAAATACAGTAAACCTTCGTTAGTGCTTTGATTTAGATACACACATGTGCAAATACATGTACATGCACACACACACACTCACTATCTACACATAAATACAGATCCTAGGAAGTTTATTTTATTTTAAGACTCGGGAAAGGGACGGGCATGGACAACTTCACTAAGAAAAGGAACCAAAAGGAGGTGGTGAAGAGTGTATGACCTGATGTGTCAAATTAGGATCTGGGAAGTCCTGTTCTGACCCTAGTGCGAGGAATTTTGAAATGATGGCAATGAGCGCACATAGATTTCAGATACAGGTGCCTAAAATTAGGTCTTTGCTCTTATCTTAAATAGTAGCTTAATGACTTCAAGATTTTCAAAACTGTCAAGCAGACAGGAGCTCCCTGGGAGGCGGTGGTGGCTGCAGATGCTCAACACTGTCTGCTGAAAGTCAAACCCATTCTTTGCACACTTTCTGAGAATCTCAGCCAGCAGAGGGCCAGAAATTTGGTGGGGGGGGGTGATAAAATTAGGCATTAAATTCCTGGTTGCATTTCCTGGGGTTTTTAGAAAGCTAGGAGTTCTGTTTACACCAGGCAGGTCTGATCAAAAAACTGACTTC
>WAAB01015116.1:60736-81177 GCA_013389865.1 Piaya cayana | reverse complement strand
TAAACTTTCAGTCCACTTGGTGCTGCAGGACACTTAATTCTAAATGAAAACATGGATAAGTGTGTGGGGATGGGGTGGTACATGTGGCTATAAAAGTAGAGTGGTACATCGGATCTATTTATCATTGCAGTGTGACACGGGGGATAACGACAGTCTGTACAGCCCAATGCAGCCAGTGCTGTTGGAGTGAAGATGCCACTTAGGTGCCATGAAATGAGCTTAAGTTGGCAGAGATTTGGTCTGCAACATTCCTGTCATGTTTTTCTGGCATACTGCTTTTGTGATGACTTTTTCTTCTTTGTAAAATAATGCCTCTGATAAGGGTCAAAAGCATTGGGTGTGTGAGGGACTGAGAAGGCAGATGCTAAATCTGCTTTCTGCTTTATTATTGTGGGGCAATAAAGGGTAAATGTGGGCAATAACAGTTGAGAGGTGTTCAAGATTGTTTATAAACACAAAATCCTTTCCTTTTCAGGAGAACAAACAAAGGCATAATTAAAAAAAATCCAACCCCTGAACTTAATTTCACCCTAAAATTTATCTGCAATTGAGTGTTTTGCGTTGAATCTGAGAAAACCAAGGCTCACTTCTTCTGTGGAAGTAACAGATGATTTTAAAATGTCATTTGAATCCAATCCCTGTACCATGGACTATGCAACAGGAAAGACCTTACATGTGAGTGCGGCTTATTTGAATCTGAAAGGGTTACTTGATGCCTGGGATTGCCATTTGTCTGGTTCTGAGAAAGTATTTTCCCAGTGGGAATAAAACCCCACAATTATCACAGTAGAGGAACATGTATAACAGTGAGGGGCCATCTAACATTTTTAAAAGCACGGTATTCCTTATGGGACAGCACATTGCACATGGAAGTGAAACACTTTTGATCTACTAAAAGTAGAAAGTCTTTGTCCTAAGGGAGAGAAGGAACTTTCTTATAAATTAAAAGGTTTTCATTTGGATTATTAAATAGTTTCTTAGTGGGAAAAGAATGAAATTAAAAACAGTGCTTTTAGTGTAGGGGCTTTATGGAATTGCTTTCTTTTTGGAACACTGAAAAAGGCTTGACATGGTTTTTTTACTACATCTTGTGAAACCATTCATGCTTAGTCCTCAAAGGGCTTTGCAAATATTACCTAGCTGTTGAAATGCTGTGTGTGAGGGAGGTAGGGAGCATTCATACTGATGGAATGGAGTATCAGAGAGGGAGCTTGGGGCCTGTGTACCTCAAAGTGACTGGCAACTTGGAGGCTCTGTGTTAGCTCCCACGTCATTAAGGCTGTGAGGCTAGACCACTTCTGAGAACGACATTGAAGTCACTTATTCTTTAATGCTTTTTCAAATGGTGCTTGTAATTTCGCAAGACAGCTTTACCTGTATAATAACTGGAGACAGCCAGCTTTTTTCTCCATTAATTATTGTTAAAATGGAAGGTTATAATAAGGAAGCCAGAATACAACCCTTCAAAGAGCATTATTTGTTTATTCTTTATATACATACGTATCCCAACATTTATTATTTTCTGTTGCAAGCAAGTAATAAAAATCCTGTGTCTGGCTTCATAAGGTGTATGAATTTGCAAATATGTCTGTATCAAAACATAGCAATACACAGTCAGCTAGCATTTGTTTACATCTAACTGTAATTCTGCAGGGCTAATCTTATCTCCTATCTAATATAAAACTGTCAGATTGTCTGTTATGCTAGGAGACCATTTGTATATCTACTTGTACATAGTTAAATCATGGTTTGCAAGCAGCTTTTTAAGTCTAACTCACTCATCTGTGTGTGCATACGTCTGTCTCTGTTCTTTCATTTCTTTCCCAATACTATGTTGGGAACTGCCTTAGAAAACTTGGGTACTCAGCACCAGAGCTCTTGTGTCACTAAACTGTTTCCTTTTAGAGATATGCAGGCATAGAGAGGCTGAGATAATTTTTCTTCTTTGTTATAACGTCAGCGCAGTACACCTTATGCTGACACCAAAAAAGTTTTTAATAAAGCCTTGTGGGATTAAGAAAGAGGGCTAAACCCCTAGCCTGATTGTATCAGAATCTATTAAATCTGCTGTAATCCTCATTCTGTGATGACAGACTTTTAACACAAGTGAGTTTCCCTGCACTACAGTTTAAAACAAAGTTTGAGAGCTTTTAGGCAGTAAGGCCAGAGAATTACAGCCTTTCTCTGACTCCTAAACAACATGAAAAAGTATGATACGAGGAAAAAATAAGAGTACATGTTATCAAAGTCATTATTCTGGCACTTTTATCAAAGTATAAACAACTGTTCAGGTTTCTGAATATTCACTGATCTATATTTCTCTCCCTATTTTGCATTCTTCGATTTAGGTCAGCCTTTCAAAGCAAAGTTAGTCATTCTTCTCAGAAGCAGACGCTATTAAACTTGCCTTTTCACAAGCAGCTTGAGGTGTTTCATTGTTGTCTGAAATGTGACAGTACAACCCTTCTTTAAGGGGAAATAAATTTTATTCTAGAAAGAACCTCAATTTCTAAAGATCTAACCAGAGAAGAAAATAAAAATTCAATCCTCAACTAGCAGATACATGCAACTTTGCTGCCTATAAACCATATGCCAGAGAAAAATGTTTCAAATCCTAGCAAGATTCTTCTCCTTCTTAATGTAATATTTATATGAAAAGAAGCCTCCTATACATTTTGGTATGTCTGTATACTCCTTTGCAGAGGCAAGGCAGCAGTAGACATCTCAGAGTGGAGATGCAGCCAATTTCATCCAAAAAGTGTAAAAATGGCAGACCTTTAAAAGTGGATTTCTGTCACCTATGAATCAATCCCTCTTTTGAATATTTTAATACATGCCAAATCCTAATCCTGCTGCAGTCTTCGGAATTTTTTACATTAATCACAATTAATGCAGTGAAAGGAGCCCTAGTGTTGCTAAAAGAGTAGTGAAAATAGTTTGTATTTTTGTTTTTCCTTCTTTTGTTTGTATGAAGTGGCCAAGATTTGCCCTTACTTATACAGTAGCAATGATGAACCACATGAAATTAAGTATCTGTAAGGTAAAGTCCCTTCTTCATTATAAAGATAAGGCTAGCTGCATTTTGCTCCACTGATAGAATGGATGATTATATGCCCTTGATTGATTTATTTGGTCCAATACATGGCCCTGAGCCCACTGGGCACAGCCCAAGTGTCCCTGTACTCATCCTGTAACAAGAAAATTATAGGACACAAAGGATTGGGTTGTTTTTAACTCTGTGGACAGGTCTGCCTTATTACAGCTAAATTTGGAAAGCTTCAACCCTGAGAACAACAGATGAAACCTGTTGATCCTTGCATGACATATCCTCCCCGCGATCATGTGTGCGTGTGTATTTCCCATTAACTGTAACAATATGTATTGAGAGCAGATGCTATTTAACCAATAACTCTCTCATATTATTACATCTGGGAATGTTTAAAAGCTGTTTCCTCCCTCTAACAGGAGTATTAGAGTGCAGATTTCCACAATAAACCATTGAGAAAATGTTCAGTGCTGCAAGGACGCATTTCAGACCCTTAAGGTTGATGTTTTTCTGAAACTGACTTCACCAGTGTCAAACAAAGCTTTGAACTGCAAAAGATGAGTGTTCCACTTACATCATACCTGCAGTTCAAACTCGTCTATTATATGAGAAAATGCAACTCAACATTTGAAGTGTACTTGGTCTGGCCTGCTCTTGGGTGTTTTTTTGACTGGAGTTAATAAAAAGGTAGAGGTTAGAGAAAGAAAAAAAATCTATGGCAACTTTACTTTTGGAGTGAAAGTGTGATTTGCTGTGAATTGGATTCTCTTGCTTCTCTGTTAGTGATTGGTGTCCTGAAATACAACAAAGCTCACTTTCCATTGCAGGTCAGGCAAGGTGATAGGTCAGAAAAGCTACTGTGAGAATTCAGGGAAAAGTAATGGGAAATACTGTGNTTCCCATTAACTGTAACAATATGTATTGAGAGCAGATGCTATTTAACCAATAACTCTCTCATATTATTACATCTGGGAATGTTTAAAAGCTGTTTCCTCCCTCTAACAGGAGTATTAGAGTGCAGATTTCCACAATAAACCATTGAGAAAATGTTCAGTGCTGCAAGGACGCATTTCAGACCCTTAAGGTTGATGTTTTTCTGAAACTGACTTCACCAGTGTCAAACAAAGCTTTGAACTGCAAAAGATGAGTGTTCCACTTACATCATACCTGCAGTTCAAACTCGTCTATTATATGAGAAAATGCAACTCAACATTTGAAGTGTACTTGGTCTGGCCTGCTCTTGGGTGTTTTTTTGACTGGAGTTAATAAAAAGGTAGAGGTTAGAGAAAGAAAAAAATCTATGGCAACTTTACTTTTGGAGTGAAAGTGTGATTTGCTGTGAATTGGATTCTCTTGCTTCTCTGTTAGTGATTGGTGTCCTGAAATACAACAAAGCTCACTTTCCATTGCAGGTCAGGCAAGGTGATAGGTCAGAAAAGCTACTGTGAGAATTCAGGGAAAAGTAATGGGAAATACTGTGTGCCATAAGAAGGGTAAAGAAAAAAAGAAAGAGACAGGGAAGTGAGTGTGTGGGAGAAGAAAACAAATAAGAAAACACATTTACTGGCAAGAGTAGCCCGTCACAGTGAGCTGAATTGAGTCAGGGGAAAGTGAGGATTCTCTTATCACATACATTTTTCATTTCAGTCTTCATCTGTCTCTGTTGGAGGTTCATTCTTTTTCTTCTTGAGCCTGTGGACCTACTTCTTGATCTTCTGCAGGCACAAGGAGCCAGATCTTTTTACAAGCTACTTCTCAACAGCTAAATCCCCTCCTTCTATGCAACATTAAGTCTTACAATTAGAACATTCTGCTGGTCACATTTAGCCCAGGGTATGTAATGTCCTCAAAGTCACTTTGGAAAAGGCCCTCGTGACTGGTTCTCCACTCTCTGATCAGGGGGTTTCTTGTTGTGTCAGCTAACGCAGAACGGAAAGCTGCCTTTCCTTTCTTTAATTCTTGGATTTCTCCCAACTCCAGGGGGCAGATGGATAGCCAGAGGTAAAAATTGCAACCTCCAAAGCCTCATTTGTGTATTTACCTGAATAAAAAAAATTCTGACATACTCAGTAGGCAGAAAACCTAGACACTGAACTCTAATGGCTGAATATCCTAATTGGAAGGCACGCAGAAAACTATGATGTTTCCACAGAAGTAGCAGCACATTTCATAGAATCATAGAACAGTTTTAGTTGGAGTGGACCTTAAAAATCATCTAGTTCCAAACCGCCTGCCACGGGCAGGGACAAGTCCTCCTAGATATGGCTTCCCAAGACCCCATCCAACCTCTCCTGGAACACCTCTGTGGATGGGGCATCCACAACATCCCTGGGAAACCTGTTCCAGTGCCTCAAAACTCCCATGGTGAAGAAATTCTTCCTTATGTCTAGGCTGAATCTGCCCCTCTCCAGTTTATACTCATTGCCCCTAGTCCTATCACTACAAGCCTTTGTAAACAGTCCTCCACCATCTTTCTTGTTTCCCCCCTCAGGAACTGGAAGGTAGCTATAAGGTATTTTTGGAGCCTTCTCTTCTCAGTGCCGAACAAACCCAACTGTCTCAGCCTGTCCTCATATGGGAGGTGCTCCAGTTGTATGGAAACACTTACATGCTGCTTGGGGGCACCTCTGTGCTGTGTGAGTGGAGCGGCTGTCCTTAGAGGAGTCATTGGGACAGCACGATTGGGATTTACTAGTGTCTAAACAACAAAAAGGATTCACATATAATCTTCCTGTTTCATAACCAGATTCTTTATTCTCTCTAAGGTGACTAGGAGAGGTCTATATGAATCTATAGTCTATATGAATCTATAGAAAATACCTTAACATACGCTCAGCTGCTGGACTTAGAGCAATTCAAATTACTTCAGTGGCAATCGCCAGTAAAATTTCATGTTTTTCCATGTAGATACTTAACGTGGATGCAAATGTGTGACTGAGTTAGCAGACTATTTGCATAAATCACTTTTTTCCCCTGAATAATTATAATGTGCTGTGGAGGATAAGCACATGACAGTGGTTAAATCTACTGAACAGTCCAGAGCAACAGAACGAATGTCCTTACTGGCTGGTTTTTCAGCTGAGAGAAGGAATGTTGCTGTGATGTTTCTTTGTGGTGTTTCAGCCTTACAGAGCCATTTTTTTTTTTCAGCACAGATGTCTGACCAATGCTCCAAAGGCTGAAGCAAGCAATTCCACAGGGGAAGCAAGTCAGGCATTGAAAAGGTGAAGAGTTGTTGAATTCACAATCTTCTGTCTGCTTTTCTAACCCAAATCCAGACTTAACAGATGGGTCCTGAGATTTGTTTCATGACCTCCTGTGCTATCATTGAGATTGGAAATCTCCACTACAATTACTAGCAAGGTCCTTTGTTCTCATTTGTTTTAAAAAATGATTCCCTAGGGAGAATCTGGTAGCCAATAAGATGAGTAAGACTGAAATTGTGGCACTGATCTAGAAGGACAGATCCAAAATGTTATCCTTTATTTTGCAGTAGATAATTTATTATTTCTTTTGGGGAAAAAAAAAAATTCTTTTCTGGATCTTCCCAATTTTAGGCAATTAGCACAGTAAAAATATGCTTAAAGGCTAACAATATAGTGCTTGATGAAAGGCCATTAATAAACCCCCACCCCCCACCCCCAAAAAAAAGGACAAAAAAAAAGAGAGGAGGTAAACCTGCTTTGCTATGAACCCAGTAGTAAATTGTACAAAAAGCAGAATGCTGCAAGCCTAGAAAAATTCCAGCAGCAGGCTCTGATCTACAGCTGAGTGACTCTATCTCCACTTCTCCAACTGCATTCTTTGCTTCGGTTACATTATTCTTCCTCAGCCTGACTATGTTTGTCTATTTTTCCCTTGTCTATTTTCGGAAGAGACAATTGTTGTGAATGGTGGAGAAGGTTGAGTGCCTAACTGAAATAAAGGAAAATTAGTTTTTAAGGAGAGTAAATTGGATAGAATAGGGCCCGTAAGGATAACAAGCTGGCAATAATTCAGTGTAGTCTTCCTGTTCTGCTCCTGTTTATTAAATATTCTTATTGACTTCTGCTTCTCAGTACTCTGTGTTCTGTAGTGTACTAAATTACAGTAACTGAATATTCCATCTACATATGCTGACTGGTCATTTGAGAGATGAGTGTACTTAAGACAGAAATGCTTTCCTTTAGTCCTTGAATCTTTGAAATGCCTGTTATAAAATGTACATCTGTGAGAAGGCACTTCTCCCCGCCAAATGAGATTTAATGCTGGAAAAGATACAGAGCTAAATAAACCAATAAACTTTAAGGAGGAACCTTCTTTGTGAGTCCCAGTTCTCTTTCCTAGCCACTGCATGAATTGTGAGTAGGAATTAATGCAAGTACCTCCATACCTTCCCACCTATAAAAGAAGTCCTAACACATAAACGTTCCAGAAATCTTAGCTTCTGCTTTTTTTGACCTAATGTGATGTACTTTCTCAGGTTTTATAAATTTTGTACTCTGTTACTTGGGGAACAAGACACTCCGTATGTCAGCCTCTTTGGGCAATGAATAGTAAACTATACTGGGCTGAGGAATGTTCTTAAGCACAAAATTTATTGATAAGGTTTAACTGTTTTTTTCTCTCTCTAGAATAGCTTTGATGAGTACATCTAAAAGTCTTTCAGACCATGCCTAGATGTGGCATCAAGAACAGCAAAAGTCAGTGGCTGCTCTCAGTAGGCAACACAGATGAGGCTGTCCCATTCTTGACTGATAAGTCTAGCTCCATGGATTTACACCACGGTTTTGTAGCAAGATAATAGGTCTTGGGTGGATTTCATTATTACTACAGAACAGATGAAATGGTCCAACTTTCTCCCCTTTTCAGAAGAAGAGAGAGAGAGAAATGCTACTTCTCTCTTCCCTAACTATTGTGTTGCACAATCTTATTCCCATTAATGCTCTTCTCTTGTCAGAAGAAAAAAGCTTTAAAATTGTATTTTAGCGTTTGCTTTAAAATGGCAGAATTTCGTTGACTTTTGACCCAGCATACTCTGTTCCTGGGAGACAGGGCATTTGCCAGTAAGTTATAGCTTTGAGACTCCTCCTCCTGATAAAATAATTGAAACCAAATCTCCCAAGGGCCGGACAGCTACATGAACATCAGGAGATTTTACAACAGGATATTTCCTCAAGCTGTAATTGTTTTGTTTAAAAGTGTCATTCTTATCTGATATGTTGGTTATGTTGAGAACACTTTTCACAAGAAGCTCCCAGGGGAGAAAAATGAGGATAGAAATGCATAATTCCCAAACCCCAGTGCAGCTTGTTTGTTACTCAGATGTTGAACTGCTCAACAAATTATGCAATAAAAAAGAAAGTGCTTTTCCATTTGCTTAGAGATGGAACTTGCAAGCTTGTGAAATAGTCTTGTCTGAAAATAGTCACATTTCTGAACTTTAGATGCCACAAAATATGGACAGAAGAAACACATTGTTTTAGGAAACCATTTAAAATTTTAAAGTAAAATTATAAATTCTATCCCTTGATGCCCTCATGTGATAGTACTACTTTTATTTCCTATATTAATGATTAAAATTTGTCCTGGCTTCTCCTGCAAGACCATTCCATGTCTTCCATTTCCTGAACTGAATAGAAGTGCTCTGTCTTGCTTAGCTGTATCCATAACAGAGACTAAATCTGCATCCAAAAGGGAATTCAGTATCTACAAATTCAACATGCATTGAGTAATTTGGAGGGCGCAAACAGCAGCTGTTCAGAAAATATTCAGCTTGCTGTCATTGATCTCTCTTTTCCATTCAGAGTACCAGTCTTTTAAACAATATGAAACACTCTTCCATTGAATTGGGCTCCAGGGACGCACATCTCTCAAAACCCAGGAGAATTTACGTTGCCTTAAAAAATCATAGAGCATATAAACTCTTGGGGAGATATTTTTTCCAATAGGAAGTAGATAGTTTTCTGTTTTCAGCTACTTTTTATAAAACTGTATGCAAGTACTTGCCTCAGTCTTCACTGATAACCATTCTCCTCACCCCTCCTGGGTCATGGGACAGCAAGGTGATGACCAGGGAGATAAACCCCCTCCCACAGTAGAGGAGGATTAGGTTTGTTACTGTCTGAGGAACCGGAGCATTTATAAGTCTATGGGACATGATGAGGTGGACCCCAGAATCCTGAAAGAATTGACAGATGTGGTTGCCAAGCCGCTCTCCAAGATATTTGAAAAGTCATGGCAATCAGGAGAAGTCCCTGGAAACTGGAAGAAGGTTAACATCATGCCCTTTTTTAAAAGGGGCAGAAAAGACAACACTGAGAACAACTGACCTGTTAGCCTCACATCTGTCCTGGGAAGATCATGTAACAGATCCTCCTAGAAGCCATGCTAAAGCACAAGGAGGATGTGGAGGTGATTAATGGCAGCCAACACAGCTTCACCAGGGGCAAATCCTGTATGACCAATGTAGTGGCTTTCTATGATGGGGTAACCACAACAGTGGACACAGGTAAACCAACAGATGTGATCTATCTGGACTTCTGTAAAGTATTTGATGTCATCCTTCTCTCTAAATTGGATAGATATGGATTTGACGGGTAGATGGTATGGTGGATAAGAAACTGGTTGGTTGGTCATATTCAAAGAGTAATGGTCAATGGCTCAATGTCCAGATGAAGATCTGTAACTAGTGGTGTTCCTCAGGGGTCCGTACTGGAACCAGTACAGTTTAATATCTTCATCAATCATATTGATAGCAAGATTGAGTGCACCCTGAGCAAGTGTGCAGATGACACCAAGCTGAGTGGTGTAGTTGCCACACTGGAAGGACAGGATATCATCCAGAGGGACCTGGACAGGCTGCAGTAGTGGGGCTGTGAGATCCACATGAGGTTCAACAAGGCCAAGTGTAAGATCCTACACTGGGATGACATGATTGAGAGCTGCCTTGCAGAGAAGAACTTGGTAATGCTGGTTGATAANAGATTTAGACTAGACATTAGGAACAATTTCTTCACCATGAGAGTGGTGAGACATTGGAACAGGTTGCCCAGGGAAATTGTGGCTGCCCCATTCTTGGAGGTGTTTAAGGCCAGGTTGGATGGGGCCTTGACTAGCCTGGTCTAGTGGAAATTGTCCCTGCCCATGGCAGGGTGATTTGAACTGGATGATCTTTAAGGTCCCTTCAAACCCTAACTATTCTATTTTTCTATGATTCCATGATTCTAAGTATAATATACGTGTATCTATCTACTTTCTGTAAGATGCTGTGGCTAGACAAGTACACCAGCTTTGGTATCTCAACTCAGAGAAATTGTTGGGAGTAGAAAAAAATATTTCTGTTCCTCTCTATAGATACAAGTTTTAGCTTTTAGACCCCTGGGATTCTTTAAAACAATTATGGCTATGTAAGTGTGTTGTTTTATTTTTCCCATGTGCAAACATATTTAATTTCTTTGGTATATTTAAAGCAACAGACTTGTAGGTTTTCTCAACCTTCTGATTTTAAGGTGTCCCTCAGCACCACACTGTATTCTCCAGAAAAACAGTAGATCCTAGTTTGCCTGTTTGCATGAGAGGAATCGTGAATTATGAAGCAAGCCTGTCAGGCTCAGGTTTTTCTCGGGGTGGAATTCACACTGTATAATTAAGGTGCCTATTTTATCACCCTGTCATGGGAGAAAAAAGGAAATGAAGAGAATAGAAGTGACCTGTGTGGCAATAATAATTTAATCACAATGTACTTCTTCCCTGGGCTTTTTCAAGATACAGGATTTCAAGACTAGTTGTCACTTGTTTCCTTCTTGTAAGTAAAAGGGTCTAGACCTAGAGGAGTCATTCTGAGTCATTCTTTTCTCATCTGCTCTTGCAGAAAACTTCACTACCTGGTCTCTAATTTAAAGAGGACTCAAAGATATGTAGACACCTTTTAAAGATCCAAATATCTTAAAAAAATTCTGAAACATATGACTTCTGACAACATAGTTTGCCTTTGTGTAAGTTGGACTAGATGACCTCCACAGCTCACTTTCCTGAATAATCCTATTTTCCTGTAACTCCAGTACAAATGGACACTGACTGAGACCTACAGACTACCCGCGAAATGCTCAAGTGACACCAATAAAGGATTCCATTGAGCTTTCATTTCTAATGATCCTTCTGAAAAGAAGTGAATATTTGATGAGACTACTTTTTTTAATAGCATATACATTACACTGAGGTGCTTTAGATTCCTGTTTATGCCTCAAAATGATTCAAAGCAGTAGTTTTACAGACGTGCTAGCAGTTGGAACAGAAAGAGACAAGGAATAGTAAAAATTCATCCAGTAAGAGAAGATGATGGTGAAGGAAAACATAACTTTTTATTTCCTTTATCACCACCACAACTATTTCTTTGTCTTATGTTCATTGCTAAAATTGAAAACTTCAGAGTGCCAGTTCCATAGCACAAGTAATAAGTGGAAAAAATTCCACTGACTTCAGAAGATTCTCGACTTTAGCACATCCTAGATCTGTACAGGAGGAAGGAAGCACATATGCTGGCAGGAATTCATTCCATAACCAAGTGTGCTGATGGTTTTTATGTGTAAAACTGTGTAGGCCAATTGACCTCTGTGCCTCCTGGTCCCCTCCGCAAGGCAGAAGCCATGCCAAACAAGGCATAACAAGGGCACAAGAGGTTAAATACTTGTCTATAGCATGTAGGCTCTGAGACAGCCCACCACCGAAGGGCAGAGTGTACTGAACAACAACTGGTTTATTAGATACTATCTCCAGCATCAGCAGGATGTCTGACTAGGGCCTCTAAGCTTCTGTTCTTTTTCTCCATCTACATCCCAATGAGTAAGGCAGATTGATCTTACTGCCGTGGTCCAAGTCATGTTTTTGAAACTTTTTATAGGTTGGCAGCAGAAAGGAGGGCAAAGGGCTAGTTAAGTGTTTTCTATGGGAGCCAGTCAGCTTTTCTGTTTGTGCTAAAGAGAGAAAGAATAACTATTATAGGGTTCCTCAAAAGGCCTTATTAGCTTAGACTTGGCCACTCGGACCAAGAACATTTGCAGATTTCATAGGAAACCCACTACAAAGTCTGCTCTTAGGTCTATATATCTACACTTTGTTCTCAGTGTGAGGACCAGGGAGAAAACACAGTCTTTCCTACTTTTGTTACATATCACTCAGCGAGATCACAGTGGATTACAGGGAGCCTTACAAAACTCCCTTTGTCCATGTCTTTCCTTGGTAAACAAACTGGACATAGCAATGGCAGAGGTAGAGTCAAGAAAGGACTACTGCAGGTTGCAAAACAAGTCAGCAGGGTCACAGGTATCTGTTCAGCAGAAGTCCTGCAAAGACTAGGAGCATTTGGACTTGGATTTCTAGGAAATAAATATCTTATAATTGTCTCTGTGTTTCTTCTACTTCAGGCTGTGCAGGTATTTCTTAATCGAGATGCAGTAAGTTAAATAGTTACCATGGAAAGTTGTAGGTGGAAAAGATCCTCTCTTGATTTCCTTCTTCTTTAACACTTCTGTGAAAACAAGTAACACCAAGGTTTTTATTTCAATGCCATTATTAATATAGTTATAACAATATAATCACTGAAGTGATTATGGGCACTGTGTACCAAGAAAAGACTCTTGTTAGTCAGACTATAGCTTGTTAGAGCAGTATCTTGTTCCTGACAGCTGGTGCAGGAAAGAAGACAAGAAAAGGCAAGGGTGACATATCTCCTGATATACCTTCCTAAATCCCCAGGAGCCAGCATTTTAGGCACTTCTCTGTCTAAGCACTGGATGTATATATTTATGTTTAATAGCTGTGGATGGACTTTGTTTCCAAGAATCTATCAAATCACATTGTGGCATTTCTGAAATTGTGCTTCAATGAGTTCCACTGTGCCCTTGGGCCCTATATGAAAATATAAATCTTTTTGAAGTTGGCCAAATACCTGCCTCATAATTTTACTTTTGTCCCTCCTCCAGCTTATACTTAGGTTCTGAGAAATATACAAAATCATTGCCTCCTTTCTCTCTCCAGGGTTTAGAAAACTTACATATTCTGCCATCGTAACTCCCCCCACCCTTTTCCAGATAAATGGATCTTCTGTTTAGTACCTGTCCTTGTAGAATATGATCCATCTCTTCAGTAATTTTCCCCCTTTTTTTACATTTGTTCTAGTTCTAGCTCACCCTTTTTGTGATGCAGAGATGAGAATTGCATCCAGTATATAAGGTAAGGGAGTATTAAGTGTTTATAGATTAGCATGACAATACTTTCTGTTTTGTTCTCTCTGCCTTTTCCTGTAAATCCTCCATTTTCACTTCAATATCTGTCTGCTCTTGAACTCTGAGAAGGCATTTTCAAGAAGGGCAGCAGTGAGTCTTTGTTACGAGTGATCTGTGTTCATCCTGGTTTCATCAAAACACAGTAAAAGTTGTAGTCTACATGCAGAAATAAGGGAACGTCTCATAAGATTTTTACATAAAAGCATAGATAGGAGCAGACAGTGGTAACAGAACACAGATTGAAGGCTGGATTATGAAATCTTACTAGATAGACTCCTGGACTGGAGAAGAGGTTTCTGGTTGAGAGGGCTGGGGATCCTCATTGAGTGGAGGTCCACAGTGAATTTTACATTCCTCAGGGATGGACATCTCTATGAAAACCACAATTTTAGGAGGCATATATTGTGGCTAGGGGAGAACCTACCATCAAGCTCTTTTACATATGGTGCCGCAGCAAGGTACAGCGTTATGTCGTTGTACATGGTAAGCCAAGAATACATTGAATAATGAATAAAGTAAAATAAAAAAGTATTTAAAAAAAAGAAAACTTGAGACTTTTGTTTCAAATTTTCTATGTTTCAGAAAGTTGTTTGCCTGTAGGCTATAGCTAATCTTGGAGTGGAGCTCATGGCACCCGTTCAAGACACCAGGACAGAAGGTGTTGTTCAGAGGGAGATAAAGCTCTCTTTTATCAATAACTCCAGCGCAGTCAGTATAAACAACCTTCTTCCATCTGTGCAACATCCTGTCATTGCCTGAACAATGCTGAAAGGAAAATCCTACACCCCACTTACTTCCTGCTCTTGACATATGAAGCTCCAAGAGACTGAAGCCAGCACATGGTTGAAAGGGAAGAAGAGAAATGAGGTAACGGCAGAGCACAGCCTAACTCTCTCATCTTACTTATTCCTCTAGAGATGACAGAATAGATAACGTGGTGAATTTTAGGAATTATGTTTTGCTATAGTTATACTACCAAGGGGAAGAATGGCAGGTTGGGGTCTTGTTTCTTAGACCCAGAACCCTATATGGATGAACAAAAGCAACATGCGGATCTGAGATGCCAAGGTGAGGAAAGCCGGCTTTGTGTTTCTTGTGATTGTGTAAGCTGAGCGTTCCGGCTTGGACTGAGAAAGGGAAAGAGAGGCAACTCATGTTTGTGGACCTGAATGTACTAGTCATAAATTAGTAACAAGAACTGCAATAGAAGAAAACTCTGCATTACAGCAAGTATGAGGAGTGTCTTGTTTCTGCTACCACTACCAAAAGTTATTTTACTCCCTTGACCCCTGTTCTTACTGAAAATAAGCTATTATAAATACACAGTTACTACTCTTCCCCTTGCACTCTGAAGCTTGTGCTTTCTGAGGTTCTGGCAATACTGAGGGAAAGTATTGATACAATTAGATACTATGATGAAACCCTGCTATGTTTTTCACAAAAGAAAAAAGTGCTCCATAGCCAAACATTTGGATCCATCCCCATGTAGGTAGGCCCTCTGTTGCACTATCTGGAACAGAGAAAGGTATTTCAAACCCACACACTGCAGACAATCACTCCCTCAATTCCTTGTTCTTTCTTTTGCAGAAGAACAACCACAAAAAAATCTATTTCTGGAGATCTAGAAAAGATTTTTCTTCATGCAGGTGAAGGTAATGATAAGTCAGCCTTCCCAGTCACACCTTCAAATACCCTCCCAAACTCCCACAGCTTCACTGGTGAACAGAAATTGTTCAGCCCCCACAAATGACCAAAGGCAATTCACCTAGTGCATGCAGTAAGGTTTGGCACAGAAGACTCATCTCTCAAGGTGGATGGCAATAAACTCACTGGCCTTTTGTACTTCCATGTTTGCTGACAAGATGAAGAGTTTGCTGCATTCCTAAGCAGAAGTATCAGCATCAGTAAACTGTTTTGGTCAGTTCTTCTTTCTCCAGATCCATAGATAATGATGTGCATCATACAGGCTTTGGAGTCATGTAGACTGTCTGTTTAGTGCCTAATTAATAGGGAAAGACGTGCACTGAAATTTCTGTATAATAATTTCTCCCTATATTAGAAAAGAATCAAAACTAAGAGGGGTATTTGAACCAAGGTCTAGTACTCTTCTGGAAGTTTTGAGTTTTAAAACCAGCACCTTGTCTTCTTTTTCTGAGAAACAACTGGTGAATGCATGTAACTAACTTCAGCCTCAAGGTTGTGGCTCTGTGGTTAGCCCACCTGCAATTGTATCCCTGATAGATGGTAACTGCCTGGTGATGGTAATACTAAAGGGTGACTGGAGCCTAAAAGCACCTTAAGTTCAGGGAAGAGAGAGATTTAAAAGACCTTTCCTCAAAAATTCCTCCTTCTACATCAGCTGGAAGGGTGGCTTTCTTGAATCAGTTTCTAGTCTCTCCCCAGTCATTGTACTGGAAGCTCAGGAGTTTAATTCAAGGTGACAATTCAGCCAAGAGCCTACTAAGACTTAGGTGTCAAGAAGCTGCTATTTTAGGGCAAGAGCAACTGATGATTTTCTATGTCTGCAAGAGCTCCCGAAATAAAATATAAAATATTCTAATTTTACAGATAAGGAATTGATGACCAGAACCTCTAAAGACTGAGGAGATGGCAAAAGCATCTCATGAAGGGAAGTATCCAACCAATAGTTCTCCACTTTTTTCCTGCTCCCTGTGGCGTTCCATTTTACAGACCAGGGCAGTAGCCCCTTCTATTAAACCTAAGGAAATTCTTTGCATGGCAGGAAGTTAAATTGTTGCCTCTTCAACTAGTGTATGACTCTTATGCAGCTGATTATCCACTGGTTTCCACTATAACAAGCCTGTCTTTATGGCATTGGAGCCATATATAGGTGATTTAGTCACAAGTGACTGAAGTCAGGTCCATATTTTTTAAATTTTTCTAAATGGATGAATAGGAGTAACATGAAAAAAATCCTCTTTTTTTATGTTATCTCATAGTAAAAATAACATATTAGAAGTGTCAGTTCTGACTGAAGAGTTTTGGGTCTCAAATGGTATCAGGGAATCTCTATTGACGAAACAAGTACTATTGCTAACAAAATGTACAAATACAGGGTATATATTTAATAGTAATATTAACATTAAGAGTAACAACAACAACAACATTTATGACATCTTCAGTTTTAGTAGGAGTTGATACAGATTTTAGGGCAAAGGAAATTATACCCTACATTTTGTTGATGGTAGCGTATCATTGTAGAAGTGCTAAGTCTGGCTTTAAAGCGTCTGAAAATACAGAAAAGAACATGCATTAGAATCTGCCCTCATTAAAAAACGTTAGTTCTCTGACTTCAGCAAAAGCAGAATATTGGTTTCCAAAAGCAGATTTTTAGCCTCTCAGATGACTCTGATCATATACTTATACAGTGCTATAAATTGCTAATGGGCTTGTGGATTCTGTGAAGCAGGAAGGAATTGGTAGGAAGAGTGCTGTTTTCAAAAAAGCTTTTGAAAGAGGACAGAAGGGAAAATAATCACGATTTTTGCAGAAATCCAAGGTCACAGACTGGGAGCAGAACTTTCGAGAAGGAAATCAGAAAAGAAAGAAAAGTTAGAAGGAAGAGAAATAGTGATGGGCAGAGGAGGGGTTAAAGTGATGGTGGAAATTAAAATGATGTCACAAATGTTAATCATGTGGCAGAGACTTCAGAAATGCCTTGCTCTATGTCTAAGACACTTTGCCTTCACATTGCTTAGCTGGGATCATCTTTGTATTTATACAGACTCCAGCACAGTAGGGACCTGCTCTCTGTTCTTTTACTTCTCCAGGCATCATTATTACACAACTAATTAACAGCAGTAATAAATGGTACTGTATTGCCTCTTAACCCTCTGCATTTGCTTTTGCTGTGGGTTGCACTAAAAAGAACAAAAATTTATAAAAAAGAAAGATTAATAATCCTCAGTCAGAGTGAAACTCTGGAGAGATGACACCATCTGGATGATTAGTACTTGTTTCATTTGCACGTTGAACTCAGCACTCTTCCGGCACTAATTATTGCATACCCTTTCCTTATACCATGACTTCTGGGGCTGTGCATGTGATATAAATAGCAGACTAATGACATGCTGCATGTTGCTCAGGAGACCTCATGTTAGTTTACAGCATTTCTGTGTTTATTACTTTTTTAATAGAGAGAAGATAAAATACTGATCTCACAAGTGAGACATGAGAGCCTTAATTTGCTCACATTTCTCTAAGAGCCAGTGCATGATGAAATATTTATATGTTCCTCTCTGAGTGCAGCATTTTGAATGTGCTGGGTTGTTTATGGTTGTAGTTAAGAGCTAATGGGGAAAGAAGTGCTGGAGCATTTAGAAGCAGGGTATCCATGTCAAGTGTGAAAGTAAAACAGGTATAACTAAGCCAAACATAACTACACATGATGCTAAGGGCCTGACCTATACCATTCAGGTGGAGAATTTAGTAATTTGTCAATTTGTGGAACATTTGTATGGGAAGTTGCAGAGTCAAATACTGTTTCTAATGTCTGAAAGGCGAGGCAAATATAAAGTCATTAAAATTACATGTAATGCCAAGTAAAATAATGAGGTTTGTCATCTTATGGGGGTGTAACACAAACTATCTACAATAGCCAAGAGAGGAAGCAAAGCCACAGAGTGGCACAGCTTTTGGAGAGAGGGATGCCATTTGAGATATGGACACTGCTGATGAGATGCTCATCCTTGGTTAATCTAAATGTGACCTCGTGACACTTTATCCTCCTAAGGTTTCACACTGCCATGTTCCATTCCAGCTGTAAATTTACAATGTACAAAAATCAGTAACTGATAATAAGCACAGTGAGGCTTGGTGTGACATTTCCACTGTTGTGATGACATTTTGATGGGTTAACTCATACCCGTAGGGCTGATTTAATACACATAGATTGTTATTCACGCCTTGTTTGTGTTAGGGCTAACAAAGACTTCTTTCTCCCTGTGCAAAGTGAGGGTTTAGTAAAGGTTTTAAGAAAGGTGTCAGGCACTTAAATGAGTGTGTATTCTATCAAAAAGATCAGACTGATGATCAGAAGAAGATTGAAGACCATTTATACTGATCATCTTTGTTATAATTCTCTTGCTTGGCTGTTGTCTGCCCAACTCAGTCCTTATTCTCTGTTCAGATCCTAGCTCACTGTCACTCTGCTGTATGTCTGCAGCTTTCCACAAATAAGCAAGGGAACCATGGAGAAGTTCTCCAGCAACAGTCTTGGAAATCTCTGTTACTGACCTGTAGACAGAAATGTCCAGTCCATAGTTACTTTGCTGTTGCTCAGAAATAGAGGAACAACCTCAGAAGGAGAAACTGGTAGTCTGTAGGAGGATGACCAGCAGAAATCTGCAAAAGAATCTGAAATACACCTTAACATTGTGTTGAGGAGGCATAGACAGCACTAAATAAATACTAGGGAATAAAAGAAAGAGGCAGCTTACAGATTTTGAACTGTTTAAATTAAGGAAGAATTTTAGTTGTCAATATTTCTCAGTTGATCAGCCTTCAAATTATTCAAACTTTTTTTCTGAAAACTTAAGACTACTGAATGACCATTTAATTTTCTTAATTATTTTTTGTAGTTCACAAAACCTCAGAATGCTGCAGTCCAGTTTGAAATATAGTACTGAAGATATGCCATTGGAGACATTCTAGGTTTGGGTTAAAGTGGAGTAGGAGTTTAGAGAGTCCAGAGAAACTGAAAATACTCTGTGTTTAAAGTAAAGGTGACAGATTCCACTTTCCTATCCACTGTAAGGTCTCTTCATTGACTGTCCTCTGTGATCTAGCCTAGAAAATGAAAGGACTATTACCCTTTTCTACACTCCTTAGGGTTTCTACTCAAGCCTCCACGTCTGCAAAGTGCAAGGACCAAAAATGAGTCAAGGAGAGAGAGAAGGCTGCTTACAACCTTCTCTTATCTTCTTGTGCACCCATGCAGTGCTAGCTGCAATCCCGACCCTCTGTGATTCATAAACTATCTAATTCTCTTTTTAAAACTCTCTCTTAAATCAGAGAATTCTGTTCCATTGCCTCCTGCTGCATGAAGGTCAAAGCCTAGTGGTGCATACTTCACTGATTCTTTATAATAGTGCCCTCTTCAAGATTGGTTTCATTCACTATGTGTCAATGGTTTCCACTCCTGTCTTCATATAATTACAGAAAGGTGACATGAACAACCCCTCTTCACCTGTGTGAATGTCTGAAACTATCTCTGAATGTCTACAGGTAATTAAGATTTGAGCTTGCTGTTCATATAAAATGCTTTCTTGGTTGTTTTTTTAGATGTGGGGGTTTTTTTCTTAAAGAAGCCTTAGGTCTCATGGCTTTTAGAACTGGGCATGGAAAAAGAAGTATATTAGGAATGTTGAACATATCCAATACAATGAATTTGAGAATCAATATTTCCCTTTCTTTTTCACAAGTTATTTTAACTTTTAACAAAAGACAAAGAATGAAAACAACAAAGAACAGCTAATACTAGAAAGACACTGAAAAAGGTCTCTTAAAACAAGGAAAATTGTATTAGCTAATACCTTTACAAGACACTCAGGTAATTATATTATCTCTCTATTCAGAACATAGGATTTTATGGATGTCACAATGCATGTAAGAAATACATGTTCAGATATATTTACAGTGTTCCACTTTTATGGCATACAGTGAAAAAATATGATGCAAAATCAAATGGAAAGTTCTCTAACCCAGTTTTATTTGACTTGGTATGATTTGCTACTGTAAGTAGCCAAAAGGGTCACAACAGATAATTCCAAAAGTAAATGAGTGGGTGTTGTGCAAAATCACAGAATCACAGAATCACCAGGTTGGAAGAGACCCACCGGATCATCGAGTCCAACCACTCCCACAAAACACTAAACCATGTTCCTCAGCACCTCATCTACTCGTGCCTTAAACACCTCCAGGGAAGGCGAATCAAACACCTCCCTGGGCAGCATATTCCAATGCCTAATGACCCTTTCCATAAAAAACTTCCTCCTAATCTCCAACCTAAATCTCCCCTGGCGGAGCTTGAGGCCATTCCCCCTTGTCCTGTCCCCTGTCACTTGGGAGAAGAGGCCAGCTCTCTCCTCTCTACAACCTCCTTTCAGGTA
>WAAB01015116.1:48164-60431 GCA_013389865.1 Piaya cayana | reverse complement strand
ACAGGGCTGGACCCAGCACTGAGCCCTGGGGAACCCCACTTGTGACTGGCCTCCAGCTGGATTTAACTCCATTTCCCACCACTCTCTGGGTCCGGCCATCCAACCAGTTTTCCACCCAGGAGAGTGTGTGCCTGTCCAGGCTGGGTGGGTGTCCAGTTGGGCAAGCAAGGCTCTGATCTCCTCCTCTTGGACCATGGGAGCCACATATTGCTTCTCTAGATCCGGGGTTTGTACACAGAGGGAACAGCTTTCTTTGCGATTAAAGACTGAGGCAAAGAAGGCATCAAGTACCTCAGCCTTCTCCTCATCCCCTGTGCTAGATGTGCTAGAAAAAAACCCTACATTTTTCATGTTATAGAAGCAACATATCAAAATATAAAGGTGCAAGTATAACACTAAGAAGAGTCAGTGTAATTGGAGCTGACTGATCAAAAACATTCAGGTTTGATCTTCTAATATTAAGCAAATTCTAAGGCCACGTGTGAACATGACCTGATTTACATATACTTTTCACCCAGCCACAGTTCAGCTATCTCAGTGAACAATAGAGGTAACCTAATGGCCAGTTTCTGTAGAAAGTTAGACTGGAGAATGCAGGCATCGATCCCGCTACCTCTCGCATGCTAAGCGAGCGCTCTACCATTTGAGCTAATTCCCCACTTAAAAAGACCTTTACTGAGGTTAAGATGGGACAACATTACTTGGTGAAGCTGTGGGCTTTTCCTAGAACAAGGATATGGTGTTTCCCCCATCCTGGGATTAATTTGGTCTTGCTGAAAGATATTGTAAAACTTCCATTGATTTAAGTGAGTCAGAATGAAGGTTTTAGGGATAAAACAGATCCTGCTCTTATTTAGATTTCTGTCTGTGCTTATATTTCAAATTATATGCAAATACATGTACTATGTAATGATAACACATATTATAATGTATAGTGGAGAAATGTAAGTCATTATGATGCATACTCTACATTGAAATTACATAAATCCATAATACTGTAATACATATGATACAACACAATACTAATAAAATGCATTTAAAGGATCATCATACATCACAATAGATATTGGAACATATATAACAAGGCCATGGCAGATTTCATAATTTCAAAATATCCTTTTTCTGACTGTCATCAAGGCAATGGATGACCAGGATTTGATGGTACCGTAGGGTGAGAGCTGAAAGATGAGGTTGTTGTTCCTGAAATGTATTAAAATTTGGCAGCAGAAAAATCAGATATCGTGGCCAAATATCAAGAAAGTGCCTCCATGTATCTTTGGTGGAACACAAAACAGGAAATGTCCCTTTTTCCCTGACTTGCTAATACCATCTGCCTGAACGTCTTTGGCAGGAGAACAGCCTCTAAAGGGAAGCGCTGGGACAATTAAACTAGACTGGACAAAATCCAAGGAACAATTCGGTATTGAAAAACTGACGTACCAAGATATTTAAAAGGCTTTTTTCATTCTCTATCTATGTGCTGTTTAGTGGCTTTGGATCTGATCTGTGGAGCTTAATATTTAATACTGAAATATTTTGAAAAGTGTCGTAGAAACAGTACTGCTTTTATATCTCACTGCTCAAAACAGGATAGCAAAATCAGTAGCTCAGTGTGCTGATGCTTTTGCAGAGTCTCTTTCTCCTCTTTCTCTCTCTTTACACTATGATCCCTGACACTAAGCAGGGAGGAAGAGCAGTCTAGCTTGTATTTCAAGCATGGCCTGGGCCAGGTAGATGGTTTTGACCCCATGATGCTCCTGACTGAGTACTGATGTTTCCTAATGATGACAGAAGCTTTGACTTCTTTGGAGCAGAAAATTACTGAAGAAGAGTGGGAGTAAGAGTGGGGAAATGAAGGATCTGATGGCAGAAAATTTAACTAATAAAAATGCACATCATATGCAAAGTGGGACATTGCATTGTATGTAGATTGTCTCCTATTTTGTCAGGTTACTGCCTTGACAGCTATGAAGGGAAAGAAGAAGCATGACCAGTCAGGTGTATTAGCTGATGTGCATTTTCAACCTTAGACAGGAGACACAAGACTTGGCTCCAGAGAGTTCTGTCACTCTTCAATCATGTCGTGTTTCTTTTAATCTTGCAAACAGACAATATAAAGATATTCAGCTTTCTTGCCCTACAATATTTCATACCCAGGCTTCTTAAGCACACTGTAAATGCACAAAAGAACAGAGAAACTTTTAAAATCACTGCAGCAAGTATGTTTTCTTTCTGAAGGAGCAAACAAATAATTTTCTACATTTTATGTGAGTTACCTACAAGTGGTTACCAGTCTTGATATTTTCTTAAAAAATGTGAAATGTTAAGTATATAGCAAGAATCTGAAGGGTAGCACTTTTATATCTTTCTGAAAGAACTAGGCAGCATAGGGAAGGTCTCTCTTCCGCTTCCAGCCATGTTTGTGTCATCCAGTCCAAGAGACAGGGACAGAGCATAAATTCGTGAGTGGCAGGAATTTCTTTTAGACTAAGTGTTCCACAATTGATTAGTGTCAGTGATCAGTGTAGCAGGTACTCTCTCTCTCACAGCAATATACACTCACATAACCCCAACAAACCTTCAGTACAATGCACAATTTTTTCTAAAGGCATTAACTTGTTGATTTGGAAGCATTTTCTTTTTTTTTCACAGAAAATCTGTTCATAGAAAATGCTGTTTATGAAAATCGTAAGTGATTCCTTCTTTATTTACTGAAGACCTTATTTATCCCAGTGACAAGCTTTCTTGAACAGTGAAATCATATTTAAGAGGTGAGTAAGATTTAGTGGCTTTTGGTACCTCACATCTTAGTATCAGTGCTGCGACTACTAACAAGGATAAGATCTACAGAAGCCAGCAACAGGATTTCTTTGACTTGGGTACGAATTTTGCAGAGTGTATCATCAATGTTGACCACATTTCTGCAAAGCACCGTGGTAACTCTCACTCAGAGGGCAATCAAGCTGTTACTGAATCTGACATGAAAGACACTGTTGGGAGTAACCATGTGCAGCCCACATATACCACATCCAGCATCTCATTCCACATAACTCAGTAAACAACCCTCAGGTGGCAACAGATGCTCTTTGAGGCTCTTGAGGTGGCATTTTAAGACACTCTAGCCTGATGATCTTTAAGATGTTTTCTCTTAATCAATAGTACCTGCCTGTTCCAACAATTGGGTTTTGGGTTTAGGGATTTTTTTTGTCTTTTATTGGATTTTTTTCATTATTTTTGTTTGAATAGGAGTCTGTTTTGTTTTCACAGTAAAAAAAAAATGTACAGTAACATGGTGAGCTGTTTACATCCCAGGTAAATGCTCAGAAGAACACAATGAGATCTAAGGATCCACTACCAAGCAGAGAAAGCTTAATCGAAAATGAGCCTGGAGGATGTCCTTACTCAAGCAACATAAAGAGAAAACTGACGTTAAAAGGTGCTAAGAGGATAAATGTCCATGCTGATCATTACTGGTGAATACAGTTATCCTAATTTCATTGCCTTCTGAATTAGTTTCAGAGCATTGCATTTCTCTCTGCAGTTCTCTCTTTTGTCCTCTCTTCCTGCTGCTTTCATCTTTTTGATGTGTGCGTGATTGGCAAAAGAAGGAGGAGGGTTGAGAAAAGCTAATGCTGAGCAGCAGAAAATATCTGGGAGGGAAAAAGACTTAAGATCTGAAGCTTTCCAGATGTTTTCAGTCGGTATTTACCATAGCTGTATTTTCCCTTGAGAATGTTAGAAAACTATACCAGTACAGGAGTTTCAGTCTTTCTTCAAAGCACTTGGGAGTGTCTTTTTCAATTCTAGATGCTTCAGTTTTCACTCTGACAGTGTAACATGTATGGTAGGCCACAGCTTAAAGGTCTAAGAAGAAATTTTTTTTCAAGATAAATACTCACCAGGAGCTGGTGATTCTTTCTTTGTATTAGAGAAAAGGAAAGAGATTCTCAGAAGAAGTGATAGGCAAAATTCAACACATCAGTGTTTTTGACATTTCATTTTCCCAACACTTTCAGGTTGCAGGTGCTTGCTGACCTCTTGAGTTCTACTGCCTGATCTAATTTCATCCTAAGAATAACTGGCAATAGCAGAGAACTAATAGGAAACATAAAAAAGTCCAAAATCCAACCCCATAAAAACCCTTGACATCCAGCTGCTGAACAACAGATTGAGCTAATTGTTTAATAGACTAATTTTAAAGAAGCTGCATATTAAAGAGAAATAAAAGGGTTCATTATGTGTCAGTAAGGAATATTAAGTATCCATGACCCAAGAGAAGAAAAAGATTGAATTTGATATCTGAGTGAAAACCCTTGGAATAAAAACAATTAGAGCATTACTGTTAAAGGATTCAGCAATTTTTTAATGTAATTGTCCTTTGAAGCCCTATGAATCCTTTACTTTTTTTTTTTAAGATTGCAAAGCATCTCTCAGAGCCTATTTGGGAACATGACAATTTAGAAAATGGAAAATGCATTCCTTAGCCTGAGTTTACTGTGGTTGCAGCTTCCCAGCATTACCCATGAGATAACACTTCAGTGCTCCTGTTCCTCTGTTCCCCAAACTCAGACAGTTACATCCCTAGACATGTCTAGGAACCCTGGCTGTTTGTGCATCATTGTGCTGTCTGCTTCACTTCTTCCCACCCCCAAACTGAATTAGTTCCATCATCTTTAAAGGCAAGGGCTAGAACATGAATCATCTGTTGTACTAACTTTAAAGAAACTGTTAAGTTCTGTAGAGTTTCAGAAGCATCTTTTAATATATCCTGCATATCATCCTCAGATGCAGCCTGATGTAATGTTTTTTTATGGACAGTAAGTGTGCTAATGAGACTATAGATAATGAATAAATAGATCCTAATGGGATATTACAGTAATAGAGGGTTTGGGTGGAGGGGTGTCAAACCTATTGACACTTATTTATAATGCTTAATTGATGTAAATGTAGTAAAACTCAGGGTGAGGTACAAGTGCTTGATACCTTCTCTGGAAGTTTCTTAGTGTACTTAAATGTTAGCACGTAACTTAGTCCCAAAATGAATAGTTTTGATTTGTTATGAAAGACTTACTGAGATAAACAAAATATTTTCAGCTCAAGTCATTATTCCAAGATGTGAAAAATATTTCTCCTCTAGAAAGTAGTGACTCTACAGCTTAAAAATGAGCAGGACTTCACCATAGCAGAGAGGGACGGCAAAATCAAAATAGTCAATTATTACTTGAGTAATACCATGAGAGACAGCTATTACCAAGGGATCCCAACAACAGTCAAGGACTCAGTTCTCTTCTTTTGTTGAGTATGCACTGAAGGGGCAGAGCAGCTTCCACTTTTTACCCTTGGGCGTTCATATTCAAAGACTTGTTATTATGCAGATTTCATTCAAGCTAATTACAAATAGAAGATCCTAATGTCCTTATCAAAATTTTCTTTTAGTCCACCACCCATACTGTTTCTTCTAACCCATCTTTCACTTTCATCCTTTCTTTTAAGGACACAGAGACAAGTGTCCATCTTTCCTTTTAATATTTGAGGTCTATCTACTCTGCATTGTATAAAGTACTATACAGGAGAGACAGCCAAGCTAACTTTACATGAGCTCATTTGAATGTTTGGGAGGGCACAGTATAATGCACTGCATAAAGCACATGAAGCTCCATTACTCTTTCACAATCCTACTTGATATGTATGTTTTCTCATCAATTAGATCTCCAATTAATTTCACTAGGTTTGAACCACCCTCCTGTCTCTTTCTTTCTAGACAGTAACCTTAAAGCATCGTGGCTATGTACAATGGCTCAAATGTTGTCTTTGACATGGTTTGAACTTTATGTAACAAGGTTGGAGTCTGTAGGGCTTAGTGAAAAGTTTACCTTACCGACAATGCCTGGTGGACAGGTTGCAGCTGTAGTGAAATTACAGTGTTGTGAAGAATTAAGGCTTAGTGGGCACCCACAGGTCTGTGAGTGACTTTGGATAGCCTGTGAGGACACCTAGGGGAGCAGTCAAAGAACTGATGCCTCTTTTGGGCTAAAAAGCTTGTCTGGAAGATTTTATCACACAGCTAGTCAAAGCTAGAAACTTAGTAAGACTGTTGATTGAGGTTAAGTAGTTTCTGGTCTGAGGAGTGAAGGTGTTAAAGACTGTTATCCTTTAGGAGAGAAAAACTGCCAGTCATTCTTTAAATTTTCCAGTGAGCAAAAGAATAATGAATTGACACATATTTACATGCTACCAGGAAAAGAAAGCATGGCGGCTCTTCCACCAAGTCTTTAAGCTAAGTGTAATGTTATATGCATGATGGCGGTTTATCAATATTTAGGAAATGTTGCTATGAATAAACGCAGTGCATTAGACTGCAGCAGGGTCTCCTGGAGGAATTGCTGAAAACATTGTACTTGGAGACCACAACTTGCAAACCATACTAGACATAACCCTCCATAATATATTAAAAAGACAGATTTAGTAATGAAGGAGAATAAAATATTGTTTTCTGAGGTCTTTACCTTAAATTATAAGCAATGAAACTGAGAACCTTATTCTAGTGTAAGAACTAAATAGACGAAAAACTGGATCAGACTGTCAGGCATTGTTTCCCCCTTAGAAAAAGAAAAGAAATAGTTAAAAAGCAAAAAAAAAGACAATTAATTTCCTTCCAGGAAAATGACAAATTGTTTCAGTACACTCAGTATGAATAATTCACAGATAACCTTATTCACATAAGAGAGAAGATTCATATTGTGCAGTCCTATTCATACGAGCAATGGAGTCAGTTTAACCAAAAGTAATTAGCTAAAGATGCTTTGGAACTCTATATCAGCACCAAAGAATAGATCTGAATCATTTGAATCCTAATGTTGGTAAGTTCAGGAAATTTATCTCCTCTTTTTTTGAAACTGATTCCCCTGTTACATTGCAGTGGTCAAATGTAATGATTTGGGGTTTTTTTGAAGAAAGAAAAAAGAAAATATTTAACAATGGTAGAACTTCTCTCATCTCTTTTCCATATCTGGTGAATATATATATATTTATAACACTGAAATCTCTCGTGATTAACTATATTTCAAAGTAAGACTTTTTTTAGCTTTTCTTGCATCTACACAGCACAAAATAAATTTTAGAAAGATAATCCAGGAACTCTAAAGACTGCATAAATGTTTTAAAATCTTTAAACCCTATGGGAAAAAATATTCCAAAGGAGAATTTTCATTTCTGAGTCTCAAGGTTCCTCTTCATTCAACATATTTGGGTTCACATCTTGAAAAAAAAAAAAAAAACAAAACCACAGAACAACTAAAATCAATCAAAAAACTCCCAGAAATTTGAGAAGGAAAAAATGAGGCTTCAAAGACCGTGAAAGTAAAAATACTAGTGATATGCTGACTCACAGGATTCATGACAGGCTTACGGGTAAAGCAATATACAATGTTTTATTTGTGCTAAATGGTATCACATTTTATAATGAATTATCTAAGGAATTACGCTGTCACACTTCATAATTCAAATAAACTCAGTGTATAAAACAAAAAATGATGTAACAATGAAGAAGTCTATATTACTTCCACATAAATGTGGGAATAGTTGATTTTATTTAAGGGTATGGAATTATTCCATATTATTTGAACTGATTTTAATTACTATAAACATTATATCTAGAAAAAAATATCTGAATTGTCAGAGAAAGAAAAGTTGGTTTTTCACATTGTGTATAGATAAATGAAACCCCAAATATTTTCTAGCCATTTGCTGTTATGTGAGTTGAGTATCTCTGTGATCCAGACAATTTATGTGACTTTTTTGAACTGCAGCAATGAAATTATTCATAATGACAAAGAAGGGAACTGACCCAGTTTACCTGAACTGAGATTCCCCTCCTCCCACCCAGCAATAGCTGACACCAGCAAGTTTCACTTCAAACTGGGATTAAAGTAGTTCTTTAAAACAGATGAACAAACTTACGGAAATAACCATTGCAAATGGGAAACAGGAGCTGGTAAGTAAATGACAAGCTTGCTTTTTAAAGCTGATGTTCTGAAGCTGATTGCCTCCTCAGTTATTTATATCTAAATGCCTCCACTCTTTAATAATGTCCATTTATATTTCAAGTGGCCTAGATACACAGCACTGGTGTTACATGGATGCTCCACGTGCATCGTAATTGAATTACTGGAGCAAAATCCAAGCAGGAGTTGTGACTTCTGATGTTACATAGTTATTGTAGCCTAATAAGGTCAGCAAGGACTAACTGAAATCAGGACCCGTTCCATTTATTTAGGAATATACTTCAGATGATATGCATAAAGCACCATCCCATATGAGTTTTCAAAAATGTGACTGGCTTACCCTTGTGTGATCCTGATTTTATGCAAGTGAAACTAAAGACAAGACTTATTGTCCAGCATGGCATTACTGTTGCTGACTTGGAAGCACAGAAGCTGAAAATGGCATTTTCCCAGTCTCTCTTACTGACTTGCAGACTGGGAGAGCTTTCTGGGAAACAGTTCAGCGTTTTAGGGAGAAGTGGTCTGCTCTTTTACCTTACATTGTAAAAAGCACCTTTGGAAATCCTTCGTATGCAGCTATGGGGAGAAAGGAATTAGGAGCTTGTGATACGATTTCCTTGTGGTTAAAACATTCACTGGTAACAGGAGAATTGTTAGACTGGGACAGAGAATCAAGGCTTCCTTCAACTGCAGAGATTACAGAGGGCTTAATCAGCAGCATACTGGATACTATAAAGTAGGTTTTCTCTCACTGGGATGTTTGCCCCGAACACAAAAAAATCTTTTCTGATTAAAACTCAGTTGATGCATTTTGTCATGAAGTGCTTTGGTTAAGATGGAGTAACATATACTGAGGAGAACAATTTCATTAAAAAGACAACCAGATTTTTGCATAACTGACAGTAATCAGAACTGTAATCTTGTAACCTTTACAAAAATAGCTCCACAACAGGCAGATGTGGGATCATCTGTTTCCTCCATCCCCTGCTGTGTCCCCTTTCTAAAAAGATACAGTTTGGGATGTAATACAGTAATCCCTCATTGCCAGTCCTACATTCAAGGCATTATTAAATTTGAATGTCTTACAATATTTGAATTCGCATGCACATTCTAGAAAATACAAGGACCGCGTTCTTGACCTCCTCTAAGGTAGCTCCTAAGGACAATACCTGGTGAATCTAGTTTCTAGTTTTCTTTGCTCAGTCTCATCTCCTAATCTACAATATTTTCTTTCACACCCACAGGTTTTCTTGATCAGTTTGTTTCCCTGTAATTTCAACTCAGAAATATATATGTGTTTTCTTCAGTAACATAAATTGCCTTAATGATCGTCTTGTTTGAGAACAAATACCAGCTTATGACTTACTCAGAGGTAACAGAGTTGTGGATTTACTTCATTTATTTTTTTAATTAGGGTAGTAGGAGGTTGTTTCACTGGCAGATGCTATCTGAAACTTTTCTTTCTACACTGATTTTCTTGATGGCCATATGCATGGCTCTAATGTATGCATGGTATATATACACTTTCTGATAAATTAATAGGCATTACAGTCTACAATAGCACATCTTGCAATCTGAATGGCATTCTGATGGAAAACATTGCAAAATATGGATAAATTCTCATTTTAAAAAGTATTTTATTTGTTTGACAATGCAGGTTCAACTTTAAAGCAATTTGTACCAGTTACTGAGAGACATGTGTAAAAAGATAGTATTAGATGTTAATGTTCTCTGTAGGAAATTTTGTGAAAGCTTAACAGAGGGTGATTGCATGGCAACTTGTTGGGTATAAAAGGTTGCAGAAACCGAGGGCTAAGGCCGTGTTTCTATAGCTTGTGAGTGCATGTGACATACTTCTCAATTGGCAGGCCTGGGAGTCCCCAAGCTGTATAATGAATAATATGTGACATGAATTTCCACTAAGATACAGTGGAAAAGTGCTGAGACCACAACATAATGGAGCCTCCTGCTGGTGCAGCTCACCCTCAAGCTACCCTTGGGGAAATGCTTTGAAATGGTAGCTAAATAGCAAGGAAGACAGTTCTTTTCATGTCAGTGGTGCTTCAGACACCAACTTAGCAATATTTAGTTGTTTCTTTACTCAAAGTTTTATATTCTGCTAAGAGAAGACTGCTGAGGAAAGCTGCACCTTCAAATAGCCATTGTCCTTTTTCATCTTTGTTTTTCCAAGGAGAAAGCAATAGCTATTCTTCCCTGAACTGCGGGTTTTAAAAACATCACTCCTGTAATGACCTAGAGAAAAAAATTGACTTCTTCACATGAATTGCTGGATCATTGTTGTCAAAGGCTCAAAAATCAGTTCTCAGTTTCCCACAGTGTTGTGAAAAAAACCCCTTGATAGAAGAAAAAAAAAAAAGGATAAGCTTTTAGATCTTTCAGAGTATTTTATGTTTCCCATTACATATATACTATCATATGCAGAATAAATATCTTTAGACAATATCAGGAAATACAAATTATGCAGATTTTTTTGGACTACTTTTTAGAAGTAATGTTATAAATTCTGACAATTCATATCCAAGAAGAGAAGAGCTAACCCTACGAATTTAAAATGTTTTAATAATGTAATTAAATAAACTTACTGCATATTTCTTACAAGTTTTGGATGCCTATAATGAAACTTTCCCTTTCAGGGAAACATAAGCCCAGGTTCTGACCTTTATCAAGGGATTTTTGAAGTTGGCTCAAAGAGTACAGAAGGAACTGAATACAGATGTTGCCACATTATCTTGCTATATTACTATCCAAATTGCAAGTATGGTTCCTTAAACACCTACAGTTATCCCAGTTCATTCAAGCTTGTAAACTTAACAAGGGAATAGAATATGCATTAAGAGGGCTGATAGACATTAATTCCCTTGCAAAACCTTAAGGTAGGCAGACAATGATTCTACATCCACACATTTCTTTGTTTCAATTTTAAGAAAGCCGATTTTATTTAAAAGGTTTGTATGGAGATGAAAGCATGGGAAATTAGTGTAAGAAAGTATTTTAAGAAATTCATAAAGCCAA
This sequence comes from Piaya cayana, assembly GCA_013389865.1. NCBI lineage: Eukaryota > Metazoa > Chordata > Aves > Cuculiformes > Coccyzidae > Piaya > Piaya cayana. The sequence continues at coordinate 49,395 of WAAB01015116.1, read as the reverse complement.
GAAAATCTAACTCTCAAATTTAATCTGTTTTATGGACTGTGAACTTATTTGAAGTCAACTCTGACTACTATTTTTTTGTCTCTAGGTATATTACAACAGGATCTTTTGTATAGTGATTCCCCCTCTCCCAGCAAAACATGCACTTTTTATGCTCATATGCACACTTTGTACCCTTTTGCTTATGCAGAGGACCACTGGTAGGATATTCCTTTGATGATCAGGTCACACGCCAGGCTTTCTCCTTTCCTTCTGCCTCCAAGTGCCCGTGTAAACCAATTAAACTGCTTAGTACTACCTGTATTTATGGACTCCATTGCAGCTCAAGATAAGAAATAAGGGAGAGGTTTGGCAATCGAGATGCCTCCCTTCATCTTCACAGATCTTTTGTCCATACATTTGTTCATCTACTCCATCTCCCTTGCCCCTGTGACACACCTCCATCTCGTTGCTTGGTAACCTCCCAGCACTGCCGTGCGTGCTAGTACCAACTACTCTGTGCTCCCCCTTCCACTTGCACAAAACACTAAGATACAGTCTAAAATTGGATGAGATTTTCTTCTTTTCGCTTCTGACAGACAAGTCAGATTCAGAGTAAATACTGAAAACTCTGTTAGAGGGTAAAATCTCAATTAAGAAACAGAGGAAGATACACGTTTAGAAACAGTTGATTAGCAACGCAGGACTTCTATAGATCAATTATTTGAGATAGTTGATGAAATCCCTGTGAAAAAAAGTAAAGGAAGTATATAAGGATGGAGAGAGAAAGAAATTATTACTTGGATAGCATCAATGGCTAAAGATCCAGCTGGGTATGAAGCCCTAATAAATTAGCAATTGCACAACAAAAATAAAGCAAATCTTGTCCTGGACAGGCAGCAATCTAAAAAGATTGGCAGAATGTTTTAAACATCAGGATGTCATCTTGCCGTAATGCACTAAAACTCCTCTAGCTGGTTTTGAGATAAATTGGCAGTTTCTGATGCATTTTATGCTTGCTGTTAGTATTCATATTATCATAGAAAATTATAGATGGGTATATTTCTTTGAAAGACAGATTTTAAATCACATATTTCAACTAGGGAGACCATACAGTTCCTTTTGGACACAGAGGGAACAACAGTAACAGGGGATGAGGAGAAGGCTGAGGTACTAAATGCCTTCTTTGCCTCAGTCTTTAATCGCAAAGAAAGCTGTTCCCTCTGTGTACAAACCCCGGAACTAGAGGAGCAAT